>PVKN010013480.1:0-19901 GCA_004027915.1 Capromys pilorides | reverse complement strand
AAGAAGAAGAAGAAGAAGAAGAAAGATTAACATGTCTGCTTGCATCACTTTGAGGGCCAGAGAGTGTCCTGTGTCTTTCTCTGTAGCTAGACAATCAAGTCCATTATTGTTTTGATGTTCTTTTTTTGTTGGCCAGCTCAGCCTTCCCTGAGGGTGGGGCTGGTGCAGCATATGGTACCAGAGATTGAAGTGGAGTTCCCTGTGCCTGCCTAAGTTTGCCTCAGCAGGTGCTTTAGACTGCTGAGCTATCTCACCGGCCTCATCAAGTCCATTATTAACAGTTCATGCTGGACATATGGAAATACAGCAAACTGCAAAATGGGAAGGTAGAGAAAGAGTAGGTAGTTCTGCTAGGCAAAATAGTGCTGAAGAGACATAAGACATTTGCAATTCTTGCTGCTCCCTCTGAAGCAATTCTGGGGAGCTGAACTTGAGCCCTCAGAAGGAAAGGAGCAGATCTGCCTCAGCCATTGTCTGCAGGAATCAGGTTCTGGGAGATTTGGCCAAATATTTAAGACCTTGCTCCTTTCCCAAGTAGCCTGTTGTTCCAACACCTCTACAGCTAACCTGTCTGAGATAGAGAAGAAGCCAAGATTAGGTTGTGTTCTGTTGGATCTCCAGGTACTGTCCAAGAGAAGTCCTCTTTAATCTCACTCTACAAAAGTACTGAGCAGTCCATCCTTAGCCACACAGAGTCATTTTGGAAGGGATAGCTGTTGAAAGAGCCTCAACATGCTATTGCAAAGATGCAGTCTTTCTACCCAGTCTCTTTCCAAGAAAAAAATGACAGGTTAGAGATTTCACTGGAAGCAATGGTTTTCGGCTTTTTCATAGGTAGGATGGATCTTTGAGAATTATAGGAAACTGTACTATGTCCCCAAAACATTCACACACAACTTGGAATATAATTTCAGGTTATTCAAGGGCTTTCTGATATCTATCTGTGTGCTGCAAGTTTGGTATTCTTCAAGAGATATGTACAAGGAAGATATTTTAGGGAGCAGACAAACAAGTATTGTTTTTAATTTCAGTTCCTGAAAATTTATTTTATCATGTATTAAAGCTATAATTAGCACCTATCTATGTGATTTGTAAACATGTGTTCTCAGGAAGAAGTTAAGATAAAATACTTTGACTAAGGTTGACATCATTGTCAAAAGGAGCACTAAGTAAACAATGGCTCAAGGGATCTGTAGGAAAGGTGATGTATATATAAGACTGATGTTTGCATGTCATCCTATTTAGTGAAATTTAAACATTGATTTAACAATTACCTTGCACACTAAGGACATGGAGGCCCCATAGGGTCAGTGATCTGGCAATTTCCAGTAGGCAGAGGCCGAGGTGGAATATCCCTTGGTTATAAATTCACTTTCAACCACACCATGAACAACCACTGGTCCTCTTGCTTTCCACATGTGCTCTTTTAACTATAGAGCGCTGACCAAGGAGTCCCTCTGCTTTCATTCTGGAAGTAGAGAACAAGCAGTAGCTTCACCTTGTCTGTCAGATCGCTGCCATTTGGCAAGGACTTGTAGAAGGATTTTCCTTAGGCTCTCCTTGCTGCTTACAAAGACAAAGTTTTCAGGATGCTTGTCATTCCTCTCATATTGTTGGAGATCTGCTGTGTATAGACTCAGGAAATGGTTTGATGTTTTCCTCTGGGAGTTTATTATGTTTAGCCAAAATCAGTTTGTATGTTATGAGGCTTCTTTCAATTTGGGTTGACACTGTCCTTGCTTGTCTGGCTGCCACGTAGAAAAGTAGTGCTGTACAGAAGCAAAGGCTCTCTTTGCACCCTCCACAGGGCTCAGGCCCCCTGGGGGAGCACAGTGCTCCTGCTGTGGGCATAGGGAGGTGTGTCTGTAAAGGCAACAAGAGTCCAGTCAGTCTCAGGACCTGGAGGTGGCTGGCCTGCAGAAGGAAGGCTTGAGGGCACTCCAAGGTCACTGTTCACAGATCTTTGAAGATGTGTCATGGGGCATGGCAGGGCAGGGCAAGGCAGAGCAGGGCAGGGCAAGCACACAAGGGCAGGTGGACAGAAGGCAGAAGCTCCAAGGAACTGTCATGCAAGAGTACGGGTTGAGATTATATATATATATATATATATATATATATATATATATATAATATATATAATTTTATATATATATAATTTATATATAAATTATATATATATAATTTTATATAATATATATAAAATTTTTTTTGTATTTTGTATATTTTGTGCAGGGTCTCACTATGCCATTCAGACTCATAGTGATCCTTCTGTTTTCAGCCTCCCCAAGGCTGAGATTATATTATTGATGAAGCCTGGACTAGGTCACCAGCTCAGTGATCCCAGGGGTGGGGCTGGTGCAGCATGTGGTTCCAGGGATTGAACCCCTTTCCCTACATTTGTCTAAGCAGGCACTTAGTTACCAAGCTTTAGCCTTATAGATTGATTTTTTTTTTCTGTCTTTTTGAGACAGGGTCTTGCTGTACAGTTCAGGCTGGCCTTGAGTTCACTTTTGTAGCCCAGGCTAGTCTTGAGCGTTCACTGATCCTCCTGCCTCAGCCTCCCAAGTCCTGGGATTATAGGTGTGAGCTACCACACTCGGCTCCTGGATTGATTTTTAAAATATGAAAATTTCTGATTTCCAAATAATGGCAATGTATTTCCAAAGCATTTGAACACACTGTGAGACCAAACAAAACATACCTATGGGTTAGA
Source organism: Capromys pilorides (assembly GCA_004027915.1). Classification (NCBI taxonomy): domain Eukaryota; kingdom Metazoa; phylum Chordata; class Mammalia; order Rodentia; family Capromyidae; genus Capromys; species Capromys pilorides. Next base: position 17,188 of record PVKN010013480.1, on the reverse strand, counting down.
TCTGGCTTGTAGCCTACCATGTTGCCTTGTCTGCTTCTGTTGGTCATGAGTTCTTTTCATGTTGCTGGCTGCTGTGCCAGTGCCTGAGCCCAGGGGTGGATTCTCCTTTCTTGTGTGGTGGCCCCTGGGGCATGATTCTGCACTCAGGACTCACGGTGCACATGGACAGAGGGGAGCATTAACATCACTTTTCAGAAGTAGTGTGACATAGGGCCAAGACTTTGTATCTCCAAGGCCAGAGGACTCCTCCTGAGGTAAGAGAGTATCAGAGGAGCATGGAAAGGAAGGTGACACCTGAGAATACCATTGTTACAAGAGTTCTCACACTGCTTCTGCAACTCACTATTAAATGAGATGGGTTGGATCAGGTCCTGTGATTTTATGACTAGCACCCCTCTTCATCCTCAACCCCACCCCTGCAGGACTTCCAAGTCCTTCTCATTGTCTCTTCGTGTAGTATATTTTCACCCATCCTAAGAATTCACTCTGTAGAGCCAGCATCAGCCAGGTTGGATAAGACTGTTACCTTTTCCTACCACCCTACAGCTCTTGATGCTTTGTATGCCTTTCTACTTTTTCTACCCATGTAGCCCTGACTCATACACTCTTTGGCCACACCCTTCCTGGCCCTGGGCTGGGTACATTTTGCAGGAACATGCACCATTCCATTGGAGAAGTCACTACAGTTGCCCTTCCCACTTGTGTCTATGGTCATCAGATGGACGTCCCATTGGGTTAGATTACCTCGCTAGTCTCTCCTAAGTTGGAATTTAGTGATTCTGGGATAACTAAACAGTGATGGGAAGTAAACAGGAGAGTTATTTTCAGGTTTTATTTCTGCCTCATGTACCTGAGGAGGCTCAGCCCACCTGTAGCACAAAACTCACCGTGAAACACTCGTGTAGTGGTTGTGAGCATGAACTTTGTGTTAACATTCTTTCCTGACTCTTGGCAGATGAAGGACTTTGGACAAGTCTCACATTTGGAAAGCCAATCTGATTTATTTTGTCTACTAACTTAAATGTTAAATGCTTCAGAAAACATACAGACACATCCAGAATAATGCTTGCCCAACTCTCTGGTCAACCAATGGCGTAGTCAAATTAGCACGTACTATGAGCCATTATGCTCTATTTCAGATGAGAGAACTGAAGTGTGGTGTGAGCTGGTGAAGCAGATTGTCCTCTCTATGAGTGAACCTTGTCCCTACCCACTGGAGGTGTGATACTCTCCTGCATCATAGGATGCTCCTATACCTGTCTGCCATTGATCTGGAACACTGGTACAAAAGGTAACTTAGAAAGTCAACTTGCCTCGATTGAGGATGTCTGAAGAACTGGTGAAGCATTTCCTTTAGGTGTGTCTATGAGCACATTACCAGGGAGACTGGTATGTGAATCAGCATACTGACGTACAAAATGAATCAACAAACTGAATTCAGCACCTTTCATGTGGGCAGCGCCATCCAATGGGCTGCAGGCCTGGACAGACCAGGAAAGAAGAGGTGAGGCAATGCTGTCTGTCTCTTCTTTCCAGAGTGTGCATGTTCCCCACATGTTTCTCTGCTCTTAGCTTCAGACTCCAGGTACAAGTTTCCTCAGCACTTGTACTCTGGGACTTGAACCAATGGCCCTTTATGGATTCTAAAGCCTTTGGGCTTCTGGCTCAGAGGTATTCAGCTTGTGAGAATGAATCACATTATTGACTTCCCTACCTTATCAGCCTGCAGGCAGCTGTGGCAGAACTTTTCCACCTGTGTGGATTATGTGGGTTCATCAGATGTAGATGTAGACACAAGTAGAGGCAGAGATACGGATAGAGAGACACAGATAGATACAGATATATAGATGTACAGTGGCACCTCAGTTTACAAGCTTAATTTTCTCTACAAGTTTTGAAAAGATGGCCATGCTTGTGTTTCTGTAGGCAAGATGGTCATGGTCAACTGATTCACAGTTGGCAAACAGAAGCAAAATTTTATCAAATGCTTCTGTTTGTGAACCAAATTGTTTGCAAACAAAAGCATTCATGAACCAAGATACTATGTAGATATATTTTCACCTACATCTGCATCTACATTTATTTCTGCATATCTACATCCATATATTATCTATCTCTATCCTCTTTGTTTCTATTTATCTCTGTCTCTCTGTGTCTGTCTGTCTGTCTATGGTTTCTTTCTTTGGAGAACTCTACCCCAACTAATATGGAAATAGGAATAGCTGCTCCTTCCCCCATATTACTTGTGAGAAAAGTTGGGCACACTGATCACGAGCATACAGTGCATGAAAATCACAACAATATTTTGAGTTCTCAAGTCAGAGCATCTTTAGGAACAAATTCCATATTTGCTTTTTACCAGTTAACATCCTTTCTCCCCAAAGTCCTCAAAGCGACATAAGGCCAAGGACTAAATCAATCAGAGGTGCTGTTACCCCCAGGGGACATCCTATATTGTCTAGAAATATTTTCTTTCAGTTGACACCACTTGAAGGCAGGAGATGCTACTGGCCTCTAGTGAGTAGAAACCAGTAAGGCAGCTAAGTATCCTACACTTCACAAAACAAGTCTCAGAACAAGGAATTATCCAGTAGAAACCAGTGCTGTGTCTCCAACCCTTGTCATTGTAAATCTGAGAGTCCATCTGCATGCAATCCGCTGACAGGCTGCGCCTAGACAATGAGTGACATGGCCTCCAGCCTGCATCCAAGCTGACTCACCCCCAGAGGCTGACTTACTGGAAAGGGGAAACCAGCATTTGATCTGTGCACAACTTTTCAGGAAAATAAAGCTTCGGGAAATCTGGCTGTCCCCAGTGTCCTATACAGTGTGACCACAAAGCGTGACATATATTCGTACCCACACCCTGTTGCTGACTAAGCTTTCCAATACTGACCAATTATTAGCCCACGAAAACACTAGCAAAATGAAAGGCCGAGAGGTGGCAAGCATCAGGGAAATGGCGTGAAACCGGATGCTGAGCTGCGCCACCAGCTGTCCAGGTTGACGCACTTTCCCTTTTTAGGCTTTAATGTCTTTGTCAGTGAAAGGAGGGGGTGGGGTGAAATGACCTTGAAATGCTTTCAAATAGCGCTGAATCTCCTGCCCAGAGTGGACCCCTATGCACTCAGCCACCGTGCTAGGCAGAATGTCACAGAACCTGGGGCCAGAAGCTCGGGAATTAGACAATCTGAGCAAACTATGTTGGAAATTCTAGAGAATCTGACAAGATCATGTTGGAAATCCCAGCCCTGCTCTCACTTCTGTTGAACTCTCAGAAAATTGCTTAAATGGAAATTGTACTGCTACTTGCCTCAATGGGGTGATATAAGGTTGCATAAGATATTGCTTGAATAATCTCGCATAGAATAAGCATTCTGCTAAATGGAAACTGCCATTATTATTATTATTTGATGGGAACTGCAGCAGTGAATTAAAAAACAATTTAGAAGTTTTCCTTACAGTAGAAGGACTTATCATTCAGCAGGAGAGACTGGTAAGCAGCACAGAGAAGAATGAAATGTTAATCACCTGAAGCCTGGACTCTGGGCTGCGGGCAGGACTTTGTTTAGAAACAATTCTGACTGGAGATACACAGAAGGCTTTCACTGGTGGGGAAAGTAAAGTCCAGGGTGCAGGCAGTCCAAGGTGTGTTGGGCAGTTGCACCTCCTGCGATGCTGCGCGGTCCCAGATCTCCTCCTCTCCTTGTCAAATAACAGCTAAATGGCACTGGTGAGTTCTTTCCGTGTTCTTCTTCCACCTAGCTGTGGAGCTGAATGAGCTCATAGAGTACTTTATATTTTGCCTAAGTCATTTACACACACACACACACACACACACACACACACAAAAGAGGGAAAAGTGCTGAATACTTCCTATGCTGCAAAGGAACACTTGGTAGCAGCTTGCAAGTATGCAGATAAAGGGGTAAAAACCCAGAAAGGAGCAGTAAAATTTGCCATACGTCTTCTAAGAAGAAATGCAAAAAGTGAGTTTGAAGAGTCAAAGGTATTTCTCATAAGCCTCCATTCATTCCATACAGCTTGCAAGCTGCAAATGCTTAGATGCCCCAGTGTTCTCAGAGTAAAGCTACATCTATAGGAAAAAGACAGGAGTGAAGAAAAGGAGAAAGAGGAAATGAAGCAGGTCATACAGCAGTGACACAGAGCCACAGCCTTGTGCTGACTTTCCAGCCCCCTTGTGAAAATGAGGCAGCAGCCAAGGGCAGGGTGAAGAGCGCTGCCCACCTTGGGCATGAGCACACCTGCGTGACAGTGCCGGCTCTGCAGCACACCTGGGAGGTTCCGTACTTCCCGGGGTGCTCTTGGATTAAACAGGGAGCCACAGGTAGACTATTGGAAAATGCAATGTGTTCCATGGAGAATAAAGAAACCCCAACTGCTGATACTTTTAGGGATTTCTTCAGGGGAGGGCAGGGGTTTATTACTGAGGATCAAATTTCATGTATACTAGGTAAGCACTCTACCACTGAGCCATATCTCAGTCCTTTGAAAATTTTATCTTAATACAAGATCTCACTCAGTTGCCTAGGGTTAATCTTGAACTTATAGTCTTCTTGCCTTGCCTCCCATATAGCTGAGATTCTGGAGGTACACACTTAATCTCACTGATATTTTCAAAGGTAAGGGAAGTGAGGTATAGAGGAGAAGGTCTTTTCTGGGTTGATCAGCAATGTTTGCAGTGGATGGATGGTGGAGGCGGGTGTTCTGACTGCTCAGACAGGGTATGCAGGCTGCTTTTGGGGATGGACTGGGTGCATGTCCAAGCCCTCTGAAGAGCCTAGCCTCTCTGATGTGCCCATCATCAGCTTCTGGGGCTGGGCTGGGCTGAGAAACATAGCCCTGAGGCATATCTGCTCTGTATTTCAGCAGCCCCTCCTGTGAGGATGCCAAAACACTCAGGTTTGTTGTGGGAAGCCCTGGGGAGGCAAGAGGAAGAGCTTGGAGAACATGTGGGAAACAGAGCCAGCCAAGAGAAAGGAAAAACACATTAGCTGGTGTGAAGGGAAGAGGATGCAGAGACACAATCCATAGCTTTAAATGTTTCCGTCACCTGTGCCAGAAGGGTGAAATCGCCCTTGTGCCGGGCCAGCCTAGTTGTGAGGTCCAGGTTGCTGCAGCAGAATGCTTTTTCCTTCTCCGTCCAGGCCCTGCATGGATAACGACCGTGACAGCATCACTCCAATACAAACACACAGAGCTCCCACAGCTTGGCTTCTATGTTGGGCTGTGGAGAGGATGTCATGGCCTGGTGACAAGTTTTTTTGAAGTAAGGTGGGTTTCCTGCCAACAGCCTGTGGTTTGTTGAGCAAAGCAACTGCCCTCCTTGAGTTTCTGACTCTCCAACAAGGCATCTCATGGAAGAGTTATGAAGACCAGGTTTAAAAATGTGCGGGACGTGGCAGAGAAGAAAACAGCGAACATTTCATCAGCTGAACTAGTTGCCAAGGACTATCTTACATATTTTATGCTTATCATAGCTGTTAGCCTTATGGTTTCCTTTTAAGGAATGTACTATTATTTCTGATGTAGATAGGAGGAATATGAAGCTCACAGAGACTTGGGACTTTTCCAGGGTCACACAGTTACAAAGTTGGGATCTAAAGTCATGTCTGTTGCTCTTCAATGACCTCTGAAATGATGCCATAGAACATGGACCTGTTTCCTTCATGAGACTGTCCTGTGTTCCAAAAGATGTGTGAGGATGTAAGGAATATCTACTAGCACCAGTACATAGTGTCTCAACAGAGCAGACTACACACACCTCTCCTAAAGTCTATGTTCACTGATGTTGTCTTGATATTTGGAAGTTGTCCAGTGCACAAGTATCTGCATTGCAGAAGCAGGAAAAAACCAGAAGTCAAAGACTCAGCCCCAGAGCCAGTCAGCTTGGTAGCAGACCTCCAGAACTATCTCATTTTTCTCACTGGCTGAGACAATAAGCATTTAGGAATATGGTAACCAGGCGCTGCTGTAATGTCTAGGAGCACCTCATCATAGATAGCAGAGATATTATAACCAGACACAGATAAGAGCTGAGGAAGACCCTCCAGCCATATAGGACCTCTGGCCATCAGCAAACTGTTTAAGTGACTCTGACACACACCACAGTATGAGAACTGCTGGGCTAATCTGCAAACCTGAACTGCGAGTTTCTTCCTTGACCTTTTTCCTGACAACAGTGAAAGGAAGCATAAACGAACAAATGAAATCAGATCTTGAATGCTGGCTGTCACCTAGAAATGAGTCTGTGACTCCATTTTCTTTCCAACGTAGGGGTAGTCTCACCTTGCCTGGAGGACTGTGAGGGTGGATCTCAATAATGGCTTTATAAGAGGTGAAACCGTACAACATGTGGCACTGTAGCACCAAAGCTAGGAAGAGGGTGCTCCTTGGCTCTGTGGTCCTTGGAGTCCTGGGGACACCCTTCTTCCACTTTCTGCTTCTGCGTCCTATTTTTGAATCTGGCACATTTCGGCCTAAGGATTAAATGACCGGTGGAACCAACTGAGCTGTGTAACTGCCCCGACTCCAGCGTTGGGCAGCTCTGTGCCCAGCCGCAGCTGACTTTTCCCTCCTCTTGCCGCCACGACCCCGCCAGAGATGGCGCCATCCCCACTTTCTTTCCAATTTGCATCCCCAAGCTGGCTGAGCTTCTATGTAGTGGCTGTCCCACCTCGAGAGGCTACTTGGTTGTAATTTAAACACATTCCTTTCTCCCCTGAGTCTGGAGCACGGCCAGCCTGGCTCAGGCACCAAGGTCTTCTGGGCACAAATGCAGTCCTCAGGCCTGTGTGGCCGAGGCTAAAGTCCTCAGGGACTCTTGCTGTGCTCCTGCCAGCTGATGGGACTTCTCTGGTCTCTGCTTCCTCATCTGGTGTTCCAGGCACGTAGCGGTTGGCATTTTGTGTGGGATGATTCTTCATTGCCCTGGACACGGCAGGAAGTTTAGCTTTCCTGGTTCTTAGCCACCCAAAGCCAGATTTCGCTTTGTCACGGTGGCAGCATCACATATCCTCTCGCATTTCCAAGTGATTTTTGAAGTTGGTTCTTCTCTGAGATTGTGTTCCAGAGGCCTCAGTTGCCTCATCTGACAGACCTACCAGAGATAGTTCCTGGAAGTGAAGGACCTTTGCTTAGTCTCAGGAATCGCCCGAGTGTGCTCTGCTCTGCTTGGAGCAAAGCTCTGCTTAGTATTATTCAGCTTACAGAAGCTCTAGACTTGCTCATGACTTGCCTGAAGAGAACCTCCTGTGGCTAAAAGAGGTGTGAAAAGCTCTGCGCTGGACCGGAGCTTGCTAAATGACAGCCTCAGAGCCCAGCACATTCTGCACGCATGTTTTGTTTGGCATTGGATTTTGAGATAGTTGGAGTTAACATTTAAAAATTTGGAATTTAGGCTTTAGAAAAAATAAAAACAAAAAACAAGAAGACAGGAAGAGCTGGCAATATGGAGCTCAGATTTCTATAGGGCAGCCATGGGCCAAGCTGACCAAGGCTGTCCGTATAGGTGGCTCCTGCACTGTCCCTCATTCCCTTTACTTGCTTGGCCTTGTAGACAGGACTTGGATTAGATCCATAGTTGTCAGCCCAGAATCCCTGGAGAAGCTTTAAAGTTCCATGCTGGAGACCCAAGCCAGACTAACTTTCACTGTATTTGGATGTGGGGTATAGGTATAATACTTTCAATATCTCCCCAGGTGATTTTGCTGTGCAGGTGGCAGGCAAGCAAACCTGCAGACTCCAGCTGACCTCACTCTTAAGGAGCTCAGATTCCTCAGGGAGTTCCTTCTTCCTTTCCTCACACCCCAAGCATCCCTTAGGCTTTTTCTCCTGATGCTGCTGAGACTCACTTCCATCAAACCTCACATCAAAATTAGCGAGTTCTAACTTGGCAAAACATCTGTCCTGCCTGCCATCTGCCTAGGTGCTTTGCGATTGAATCCAGTCAGTGTTCTGTCAGGCTGCAGAGGGCTCAGATGCCTCTACTAGGGACCAAGCCACACTCCACAAGCTCCCGTCAGTCAGCCTCTGTCTCTGAAGCAAGTCCACATTGCTGCTTGACATGGCACCTGGAGTGACAGCTTCTAGGAATTCCCTTTCTGAACTTTATTTTCATAAATAGCGGAAAGCAACCTGTGAAACAGTGCTTTTCAACCTCAGCACTTTAGCCATTTGGGGGTGGCTACTTTTTTGTTACAGGGGCTATCTTGTTCACTGAAGGGTTTTCAATAGCATCCCTTGCCTCTATGTTCCTTATGGGAAAAATCACACCCATTTGAATATCACTCCTATAAACTAATTCAAACCCTTACATTTTCTTTAGACATGGATGAAATGCTAGTGTTCCAGTTCTTATGCCATCAATTGCTTTGTAATCCCTGGTATGCCTAGCTCCCTTTACTGTCCTCCCACTATCTCTGCAGTTGGGATGCTTCCAGGGCACCTTAAGGATATAAAAATCTGCAGATGCTCAAGATCCCACATATTGCGTTTGAATATGAGCTACTCATATCCTTCTCTATACTTCAAATCATCTCTCGATTACATACAATGCATACATGTTTTTCTCTTGAACTGTTTAGGAATTAGTGACTGGGAAAGTCTGTATGTGTTGAATGTAATGCTACCTTCTTTTTCTTAAATAGTTTTGATGCTAGGTTGGTGAAATTCACAGACCTAAAATCCATGGAATTGGATGGGTGACTCTAGAACAAATGAATCTTCTCTATCTCACTGACCTCCAATGTTTATTATCACCTTGACTGCATATTGAAGCAAGACACAGTGGCCCATAACTATAATCTCTATTACTCAGGAGGCTCTTGTAAAATTGTTTGCTCAATGTAATGGAGGCAACTTAGTGAGTTCCTGTCTCAAAATGAAGCAAAGGAAAAAAAAAAAAAGAAAATTAACAATGGCATATTCATTCACTCAGTTGTTTAAAAATTTAGAAGTCTTCCTTGATTCTTTTTGTTTCAATATCCAAGTGATCAGTGCATCTTACAGATTTTGCTTTATAAATATATCAAATCCCTCCATTTTTTCCATCTTCATTTATACCAATTTTGTCTATCCTCTTTCCTTTCATCTAGACAGCCATGATAGCTTCTCTTTCTTTTAGCTATATTACTTATTGCACTCAGAGGTTTCTTCAAGACAGTAAGCCAAAATCATGTGGCTTAACCGTGCAAGAGCCTTTAAAGCCTTATCCTTAGAATAAAGCCAATTTAGCCCTAAGCAAATCTTCCAGCTTCTCCCCAAACTACTTTTCTTTTATTTCATTTCCAGCAAGTTTGGCTGGCTTTCTTTTAAGGTACAAAAGCTCTCCTTCCCTGGGCCTTTTGTGTACCCCGTTCTCTCTGCTTATCATTTTTTTTTTCTTGACAGATTGGTTTCCATAGTTGTTTATTTGTCAAGATTCAGATTTCATTTTAAGTCTCACTTCACTTACTCATTCCCTAAGCTATCCCAAATCTTGTAAATAAAGTGAATGAACTCATTCTATTATTTACGCTTTCAACGAACTGCTACAAGTTATACTTATCACATGTATTTATTAGATTCCTACTGTCATACATCATATCCCATCAGCATACATGAGATAAGATACCTGATCTGTATCACCACATCCTGCATCTTAGCACAGTGCTTATCTCATGGCATGAACACAATGCATCACTGTTGATGGAATCCACTAGTGGATAAGCAAACACAGGACCAGGCTCCTCAAAGCTCTTGTAGCAAATGACTGACATTCTTCCTGCTTTGATATTGCAAGATGCAGCAGGCTCTGCATCAGTAAAACGTCAATTCACAGAGAGCTGCTGAGGATCCCATTAGTCATGCAAGCGATTATTACTCCCTTCATGCCTCTGTGACCATAATAGGTCTCTTTGGTAGAATGATATTGATTTCTGAAATAGTAGAGCTAGAAAGGATTTGGAGGCCATCAAAGCACAATTTCTTCATTGGAAAAGAGGAATGTATCATTTACTGCTGTTTTTTACTTACTAGTTGCCATCATATTAAAGTTTAACAAGAGTAAATCACTCTTTCCTGGAAGGTAGAACCACCATGAGCCATTGGTACTACTGTTCCATGGGCCAAGTGTGAGGACCTTGGCATGTATGCAGAAAACCTGTCCATGGCCTGGACTTGCTGCCAGCAGAAAGAGATAGATCAAACCACAGCACTTTCATCATCAGCCCTGAGTGTGGCAGAAAAGCTGGTCTCAAAGGGTTTGTGATTCTTGCTCAGACCCTATCAAAGGGGAGTTGAGTTATTCAGGAAAATTTTATCCCCTGGGTCCTCAGTTTCAAATACATATGGCTTAATGGTAAGCTTTCATTATCTGCCCATGAAAGGGAGTTGCCTAATTTTATGAAGGAAAAAAAGATAAAAGGATACAAGGCAAAAGGGAGGCACAGGATTACAAGGAAAGAACAAGGCCAAATGGGAAGTGAAAATCATTACAGGAGACTCATTTGAGACCCCCACAGTTCAAGGAGGAGGCAACAGGTCAAGGAGGCAGTGAGGTCCTCCTTGGCTTTGTCTCCCTCTGCCAAGACTTTGGCATGGAACACTGTGACTACCTCCTTGCCCTTTCTGGTACTCTGTAAAATGAAAAGGATAGAATACAGGGTCTTGAAATAATTTCTAGACTCCTATTTATTTTTCACTTTTTTTCCCACAATTAAACATTCCTTTATTCATCTCACAATTCAAAGCCATTCAGATCTTGGAATAGAATCGCAGTTGTGCTCTAGCATCCTCTGCCCTGTAGGTCAGTATCTTCAGACTCAGCCTGTAGCTGACCAAGACATGGACCAGAGTGACAGGCTGAGATCCCAAACTATAAATTTAAAGGTACTCTCCTGGATACAGGTAATAGGCTGGGCACTTCAGGCTTCTTGGTGACTCCTGAGTACCTTCTTACTTGTTTTCCCAGAGCCTACCATCCAAAATATGTAGAATTAAAGCCAAGAATAAAACACCTTGGGCTCGTATACGTGCTTTTTGAAGATTATAAAATGCTTTCACATACTTCCTTTCATGTAAGACTAACAACAAACCTGAGCAGTGTTATTCTCAAATTACCAACAAGGAAGCTAAGAGAGCCTAAGTCTTGCCCAAGGTCACCCGTTGAGCCAGTCTGCTGCTCCACGCTGTGCTCATCACCCCAAGGACTGGGTGCTGCAGGCTCCCTCCACCCACTGTTTCAGGGAAGGTTTGGCTAATGGGAGTCACTGAGAGGACTGGACTCTCTTTTCTCTCTACATTTCGTGGCATCTCTGTGGTGGGCGTCTTGTCCTGGGCATCTTCAGATCCTGCCAGCCATCCTAGCTTCCAAATCCAGTAGCAGCACTTGCTCTTATGTTCTTTCAGGCTGAGGAGCAGTAGTAACTTCTGGCTTTTGTCCCATCTAGTGTTCAACTTCTCAGCTTTTGCATCACCTGTATATCCCTATCTCTACAACAGCAGACCCTCCCCCGCAACCTTATGGTGATACATCTCAAGGCTGTACGAAAGTGGATGTGTGGAGCTACAGGCAGTACAGACCATAACTGATAACTGAGGCAGCTACTAAGGGACTAGCAAGGTGAGGGTATGATATACAGTGTGGATACACTGGACAAGGGAGGCCTCTTGGGCCTGTGGGGACAGAGAGGGCTGGAGCAAGAATATATACATTTCCTTTTTGGAATTTTCCACTTAATAGTTTTGTCCATTCTTTCCTCTCTCCACTCCATTCCCCTTCTCATTTGAACCTTTTCTTCCTACTTCCTAAAGGGATAAAATTTTTAAAAAGGGGAAACGAAGGTTTTGTAAAAATGGGCGGGAAGAGAGGGGGAAGAGGGGCTGAAGGGATGGGAGGGGAACAGGAAAAAAAAGCAAGATATACCATGTACAGATACTACCTCCTAATGATGAATGTCATCACTGTGTATATCTACAATGTACCAATAAAATGAACAAGGACATAGTTTTTGACTATGTTTGACCTCAGAAAACAAAATGGAAAGAAAGTGAAACTGATGATAAAGGGAAATCTGTATACTGAATTTCTTGTCTTGAAAGACCCAATATGGTTTCCATTTTACTGGTTAAATCCTGCTGGGAAAATCACTGCTATGAGGAACAGAACTGTGGCAAAAACAGATCCTTACCAGATGTGTCCAGGTGTGTGGATGTGCATTTCTCTCTGAAGCAGGGAGAGCCTCTTTGCCCGGAATCCAACTCACATACCTTTGGATCCTGAAGTGCTCATGCCGAGTCTCACCTATAGCAGCTACCAGTAAATATTTACTGATCTAACATATTTATATGGCAAGGCAAACCCAGCCAGAGTGGTTTTTTTTTTTTTTAGCATATCTCTGCATCCGTGAGTATCTGTTAGATTCAGACATAAGAAATATAGGTCCTTCCTGTCTATAAATTGTACTGGCGAGCCATTTGCTGCATAATGCAGTAACTCCTAGGGGAAACGACACAAGTCCTAGTTTCTACAGTGTCACTGGATTTTGAATCATAGAAGTTATTTTACATGAGAAGATATTGGTCAGTTAGAACTTGGGCAGAAGTACAACTGCCAGAAAAAAACAGAAGGAGTGAAAACTGGATGAAAGATAAGGAAAAACATAGACAGAAACATTCTGTAAAATTATTTGCATTTCCATGTGCTTATGCAGGCAGAGTTCAACTCAGCTGGCCTCAGGAGATGGGGCTGTGGCCGCTACTCTTCTGCTGACCTGCTGTGTGGCTTGGGTTGAGCCACTTTTCTCTGGCCCTCAGTCTCCTCACTGAAAAAACAAGGACGTAAGATTAAATGATCCAGGATCTAATAGGTACAGGCATCTCGAGAGTCAAGCCTAATGCCGTCATCACATCAAGTCAGGCCTCATGGAGCCTGGTCCCGGCCTACCTTCCCAGCCTCTCCTCTGTGGTACCTGCTCCCAAGCTGCTCACCAGGCCTGGCCTTGGCCACACTATTTCCTGTTTCTTTCTTTTTTTTTTTTCTACTCTTTTTATATCACGTTATAGCTCTGATTATTTTTTCTTCTCCTGTACATTATCTCAGATTTCCCCTCTTTTGGGGATAAAAATAAAAAGACCCCTTCTCACCCAGAGCACTGTGGAATGCTGATTAAGACAACAGAGTCTGGAGCCAGTATGATGGTTCAGCTATGGGCAGGAACCACTAGCCCTGTGAGGGCGGTACATTATTTAGTGACTGTGCCTCAGTTTCTTCATTTACAGAGCATTGAGATAAAGTGCTTACATTAAATTTCTTAGGTGGAAATATCTGGCTGACTTCCATTTCCTGGTGGGGCATAGAATACTGGCTGGGGAGAAGATGTTAATGGAACCATAAATGTAATAGGAATCTATGGACACGGCACACTGTGTGTGTGTGCCTGAGCAGGCACACACACACGTGCATTTTCCTATTGAGCAACGAGAATCTTTCCACCATGATCTAAGCTTATGTATTTTTGTCTCAGCAAATTCTAGCTTAGTGATTGACATGACAGGCACTAGTAAGTATTTGCTGACATTTAATCCAGGCAAGACTTAAGTTAGGTAATACGTTCTGTGACATGCATGCAGAGATTCTCAGTATACACCTATTGTAATTATTAACTATTATCTGTGTTCCACAAGGCTTTGTACTTTATTACAAAAGCAGTGGTCACATTGTCTTATCATCGTTATACTTTAGTACCTCCCACTAAACCATGAATATGTCAAAGATAGTGTGCTGTTCTGGACTGTACTGTGTTCCTTCAGAATTCACATTTTCAAGCCAAAAGCCTCAGTATTTTCAGAATGTGACTGCATTTAGAGACAGATCCTTAAAGAAGTGACAAAGTTAAAATGAAGCTGTGATGCTGGACCTTAATGTGAACTGACTGGTGATCTTACTAAAAGAGAGGACAGGGACATTCAGGGAGACATGAGGGGTGTGTATGCATCGAGCGAAGTCCCCATGAGCTGGGAGTGAGATGTTGGCCAACTGTAAGTGTTGGAGAGAGGCTTAGATGAAATCAACCCCACAGACACTCAGCTCTTAAGTTCTAGAGAGAGCCAGGTGTGGTTGTTTAACCTACACAGGTTGTGGTATTTTGTTATGATAATTGTAGCAAACCAATATAGGGACTATATCTTTATTTATTCACTCAACAAATAGTAATAGAGCATCCTTCATGGCCTGATTAGCATAACAGGAACAGGGGGCTGAGAAAGGAAGGGAAAGAGGCCTCTGCTTATAGGGGAACTTACAGTTTAATGGGAGAGACTGACAATGAGAAGACCACACAGCCAAGACTCTAAGAGCTGGGATCCGGGGCTTGTGCACACACAAGGAGTATAGCACAGGGGAGGGGTGCTGGGGGCTGATAAGACAAGGATGTTGAGGCAGATGCACTGCTTTCACCCCAGCATCGGCACAGTGCTGCGCCTAGCGCCAGTACTCTGTAACAGCTGGCTGGCTTCTTTTTTGAGAGCTACCCGCTTTCAGCTCTGAATGTGAAATAATGACTTTGTAGTCCAAGTAAGGAGAGCTCAGGGACAGACTTTGCTAAATGTTGGGTCACTATGGGACCTGACAGTGGCTCTGGCAGTAGGACAATTTATGGCTGAGGAGGAAGAGGAAGCAGATTCTCACCTCAGCCCGCCACAAGCTAGCAGTCACAAGGTGCCACGCCCTTCCTGTCTGGACCCAGCTTTCCTCATCTTCAGAAATGTTTAAGTAGTTCATCTCTTCGGTTCCTTCCAGCTCTTTGAAATCTTTCTGAAATCTAGTTCATGAACAACTAATACTGCAAGAGGGAAAGGAGGGGTAGAGAAATGGAGGGAAGGGAAGAGGTAGAAAGAGGAAGGTTGGCAGGAAAAGCAGAAAAGACAGAAGAATGAGCTAATGACTTGTCTGGCTGGCGGGTGGGGCCGTGCCTGATTGCCACCCCTCTCCGCAGTTTCCCGTAGTTCAGCTGCAGCCTAGGGGTTCAGCTGTCAAAATCCTGCCTGCAGCAGGCTGAACAAACATGGCTGAATCAGTCAGCCTCTCACTGCAGTTTGCTCTCATCTGCGTATTGGGAAGCAGTCATATCCTGTCCGGGAGCTGCACAGATGAAGTGAGGGGTGGCTTAATCATTTCAATGTGGAACCTGGCAGTTTCACTTTTGCTGGTGTCATTTGCAGCACAGTGAAACAGAAGAACTGGATAAACTGACTTCTAAGACTTTCAGCTTTTCTCTACACTCATAAATACAATAAAATCATAGGTGGATCATGACCTCTTGGAAACCCAGAGCCAGGTCTGGGATCCTAGCATGGAGCTGGGGTGGCTGTGGGCATCCTATTCCTTCTTAGACCAGGCTCAGTTAGATGCAGGTGTTATGAAATGGTTTTCTGCAGTGCATAGAGAAAATTCAAAGAACAGAAGGATCCTGGTGGCTTGCGGAGAAGGCATCACTGCAAGAAGAAGAAACCTGGAAGGAGGGGTTGTACTAATAGTGTTTAGAAAAGTTATCATGTCTGTATCTTGTGCTCTGAACAACTACTGTGAAAACAACAATATACATTATATTAATTATTGTGGCTGTCCTACTAATGTGTTTTGAAACTGTTTCGTTGTTATTTCTTTCTTATTAAAATTAATAAAGTAAAAAAAAATTTAAAAATGGGAAGGAGTGAGACACAGGAGCTTACATGGCTCCAAAGTTGGGGTTCTGAGGATAGGGTCAAGTTATAGAAATGGAAACAGGAAACTAGGAGAAGGCTGGATAAAGAAGGTGAATTAGGACCCTGCTTGGAGGGTCTAGGACTCCAGGCTGAGGAGTAAGAGTGTCATCACACAAGGTGTGGGGACCACTGAGTGCCTTCAGAGCCTAAGAGTGAGCGGCTTACTGTTTCACTGTAGATCAGAATGAGAGCCGCGTGAGAACAAGCAGTCAATTTGAAGATGGAAGATGAGGCTAGGAGTTATGGAGGCTATGCGGGAGTGGCTCTCATAACCACTGAGCTGCTAAGTTAGATGTATTTACCCTTCACTGTTCACCACTCAGCCCAAGCTTGTTTCTATTCATATAAAATCACTGAAGGAAGTGCACTGCTGAACAATAGTTACCACTGCCACCTGCAAGCTGCCCATCGCTCTCTACTTTATTGTAGCTCACTTCCAGCTGGGTGGCTGCCACTTGGAGAACCAACTTCATGGGCCAGTTTTGCCAGTGACAGTATCATTGCCAATGAGGAGGATCTGAGTTTGCTATTTAAAATAAAGGGTAAAATAACAGAACAGTTATTTGCATTGTCTCCCTTTCATTCTGATAAAATGCTTTTTTGGTGTGTGCTTCAAAATATATGTTATTATAGTGGTCTACATCAGTGCTTGCATGCTACGTACATACACAGACACAGGAGAGGTTTGCTAATAATTTTTTATGAATAAAGTTGCATCTTTAGATAAGTTTGACAATTGCAGTAGGAGATATCTCAAATGATTAAGCTAAATAATGAAACAATCATCTATAATATTTCCTAAATAGATTTCTCTCAAATATTGCAAGTCAAATTTCTGTCTTTTCACATGGTCATCTGTAGCCTGAGATGCATTCTGCAGCAAAGCCATAGTGCATTCATGTGGCAATTCCTCTGGCTTGTCCTGTGGAGAACAGTGTCACCTGCCCTGGTGCTGGGAACATCACAGCTAGTCCTTGCCTGGGCAGCAAGCCAGAGGCCCTCTCAGGGCCTTATTTAGTTCTTAAAGTTAGCTGATTGTCTTCGTATTTCTTTTATTTCACTAAAGTTTTATTAGAAATCTACGAATATTTAGAGATTCTTCTTCTTCTTTTTTTTTTGTCCCTCAATTAATTTCCACAGGTAAACACTGGGGACTGAGAGCCTTCTGGGACCTGCCTCTGCTCCCTTTTTGACTTCATTCACTCATGAAAGAAGTTTATCTTTCTACAAGGGAGCTTCAGAAACACAGCCCCTAACTAACCACAACTCTTTGACATAATATCTAAGTCATCCAGGAGGTCACTTGCCTCTGAAAGCGTCACAGAAGGCCTACAAAGTTAAAGATGGATAGGCTGACATTTCCCGGAAGGTAGTGATGTCTTTTACCCAGTTATGTGTACACAGCTATGAGCAGTTATAATAT
>PVKN010013479.1:0-19903 GCA_004027915.1 Capromys pilorides | reverse complement strand
CTCCTCCTGTGCCTAATTTATAAATTAAAGTATACCATGGATATGTACGACTAGGAAAAACAGCACACAGGCAGTTCTGCGCTACCCATAGTTCAAGGTATCCACTGAGGGTCTTGGAGCTTATCTCTCAGACAAGGAGAGATGATTATATTAACAAGCAGTGTGTTCAGAAAGCCTTTCTGGATTAAGTAACTCACCAGGTCAGTTTTGGGAAAACAACAGAAGCCATCTTCAAAAGCATAAATGCCAACATTAAAATGAAATGTCGTACACACGCTCGCTGTGAAGCTCTGCTGTCTTCTTAGCTACACTTCTCCCTCCCTCCAAATAAATGGTACGAATAAGCCCTAAGTGAGGGGGAAATAATATAATTATGCTTCAACACCTTTGCAGACACAGTGGCTGCTGATTAGAATAAAATACTTCCTTCAAAAGACCATGTATGAAAAGGAACTCCTGGTGGCTGTGCTGGTGTGGGATGGAGGCAGAAGCCTGCAGCCAGCAGGGGTGGACAGGGTGTGGATCCTGGGCAGGAAGCGTGGGGCTGGAGGGGAGGAAGCAGAGGGCTTGCAGGACAGCGGGGCGGGAGGGCCTCATGGTGTCCTTCAGCATGAGCGACTTGGGCTGGCTTCCACTGCAGCCTCAGCCAGAGCCTCATTTTCAGGGCTGAACAGAAAGAAAAGCATGTTTCTGTGTGGCCCAAAAAATAGGGATAAATTGGCTGCCTTAGGGCGCTGGAAGGGCTGCCTTCCCCTGGAACAAGAGGCCCTGGGGCAGTCTTCGTAGTGAGAGCTGGTTCTGAGGGCACCTCCTAAGGATCTGTAATTCCAGGAGGCAACTGGAAAACAAAACGCACCTGCCATGGTGGGCTTGTGCTGGTCTCCAGGGCTGGGTGTTTCCAGGAGCTCAGAGGGTGGGGAAAAGCTGGAGAGGAACCTGGAGCCAGGGAGAACAGGATGGGAGCAGAGCACAGGAAACGAGATGAGCCCGAAGCGCTCGAAAGCATTCACTCTGACCCAACCACTCACTTGTGGGAATTTCTGTGTGCTGACGTTTATAACAAAATTGCCTCCAAGTCGTGGAGAAATAGACCCAGCCCGAATGTCCTCAATAGGGAGTTTCTTAATTAAATTATCATGGTGACATCTGTCAGCAGCAACCTGTTTCTCCTCTTCCTGAGACGCCTTCTCCCATGAGCTGGTCCTGTGCGTTCTACCTTCCCACCTGGAGGCTGCTGCTCCAGCCCTTGCCCCTGCTGGGATCACCTCTGGCAGGGGCCTCCATGACTCCTGGCCTGATGGTCTTCTGCATTACCCCAACACCCAGTGCACCGCCGGCCCCAGAGGCCGTGCTCCTCTCTCACAATCGCTCCCACCTTGGGCCTACAGCCAAGCCTCCTGAGGCCCGGTCCACCCAGCCATTGTCTCTCCAAACTTATCATCATCTGCCTTCCCCAGCTCAGCCCACTCCCAGCCTTGACCCTCACTGTCTCTCCTCTGGGCCCTTTTTTCCCCGGGTTCTTCCTCACCCCTTCTCTTCTGGGGGCTGTGTAGAGGTCATCTGCCTACTCTACTTCCCTCTCCATACTTTGCCCATCTTATTTTCTTCATGGCATTCATCACAAGGTGTCATGGTCAATTATTTACTCTTCATCTTTCTTAATTATCTCTCCTGCTGGAAGAGCAAAGGATCTGACAGGGGGCCTGGTGCGCAGAAACTGCCCCCTCTGTTTTGTGGATGACAGAACGGAGATAAGAGTGCCCTGAGGCTGTCTGAAAGAGCGAGGTCTTGTGTGGAAGGTTCCCTACGATGTACTCTTTGGCTATGGGCCCACTCATGACAAACGTAAATAAGTGCAGTCTGCATGATGGCAAGGCTACCAGTTTTTGGGGACCCAGCCATCTGGCCTCAGTGCCCAGTACTTTCACATACATTTTGGCTCGTCTAATCTTTCCTATAATACCCCGTTGTCGGTACGATTTTTGGCACCATTCATTTACAGAAGAACTGACAAAGAGGGGCAAGAGATTGCCCAAGGTCTCAAAACCGAGAAGCAGAGACCCAGGAGGTTGGAGGATCTCAGTTCCCCCAAATAATCTCTAAATGAGGTGCAGTGGTTATCTTGAGACTGAGCAGGCTGAGAAGTCCCTGGTGGGGTACAGATGCCAGCTCCACTCCTGCAGCACCCAGCAGCCTGGGCAGGCCGCCCCCTTCTCTGTTCTCACCTGCAAGCAGGGTGGTGGCCGCACGCTGCTAGGAGCACACTGGGCTGTGGACCCAGCGCACACAGTGGCGGCTGCCTGGGGATGCACATGCTGAGACTCGCCCACGTCACACATCACAGTTCCCTGAGCCGGAGCTACACAGGGCTCCGCACGGCTTGGTTCAAGACAAGTGTCCTCCGTGGGACTCCAGGGGCTCCCAGTTGCTGCTGTGCGGCCAATCCCATGCTCTGGAATGTGGCTCTCCGGGCTGCCTGTGAAGGGAATGTGCAGGAGTCATTTTTGAAATAGCTGAGCTTCGGGCTCATGGTGCCAGGTGCTGGGCAGTGACTTCAAAGGGCCTCTGCAGTAGCCCCTGCAGGAGGAGCCCTTGCCACCAGCCCTACCGCAGCTGAGCTCATGGCCTGAAGTCAAGTCAAATGCAGGTGACTCAAGAATCTGGTGCCCACTGGGGTGGCAGCTCATTTGCGTGCAAATTTGAGAGGCGGGAGTGAGGTAGGCCAGCCTCCAGCTGCCTCTGTCCCCTAAACCTCCCCTTCTGGGAGGCGCCTGCGCTGGCAGTAGTGCATATTTCTCCTGACTACTTGGGTGTCCCTTTCCTCTCAGGCAGAGGCTTAGATTTGTCTGTTGCTCTTTGTGTGTCTTCGCGTAGAGTCTCACCTGCAGCTGACACTGAGTAGACAGGTCTCTGAGTGTACTTTCACTCTTCCACTGGTTTTATCACCTTGGGAAAACTTTGAAGGCTTACGTGCAGGGGATGCCCTGCCTGGCTTGGAACCCATGCTCTGCTTCCTATTTGCCATCACCTCTGCTTGGCCTCAGTTTTCCTCCCCTGGCAAATGGGCTCACACCTTCATCTCAGACTGGTGTGAAGAATAAATAGCCCTACATGAGGAAAGTGCTTAAGAGAAAATTGGCATACAATCAGGCCCAGATAAATACTAGCTCATTATTGTACTGTTGTCCAAGTGGGACTCTAACTTGGGATTTTCATGCCTCAGCCTCCTAGAGTGCTGAAGTTATAGCCATATAGCACCATACAGGCTTATTGTTACCTTTAGTAAAATAAATTGTACTAAGACATACTTTACAAATAATAAACCGCACCCTCTCTCCTGAAGTTTCCTCTGCCCCTTCCTGACACCTTCATGGTTTTGTGATTCT
Organism: Capromys pilorides; assembly: GCA_004027915.1. NCBI lineage: Eukaryota > Metazoa > Chordata > Mammalia > Rodentia > Capromyidae > Capromys > Capromys pilorides. The sequence goes on along the minus strand of PVKN010013479.1, from coordinate 16,517 downwards.
ACAATGTGGCATAGATGCCCTGTTAGGTCTGTATGCTTTAGCCCAGCACTGTGTTTTCGGAGACTCATGCACCCTGCTGCAGGTGTACTTACTGCAGGGAGACAAAGCTATGATCCCAAGCATGCAGGAGCGGCTGCCCTCCTGAGCACACACCCAACCCAGAACAATCCTGGATATGCAGCAACAGAGAAGGAAGCACAAGCGCCTGCCTGACAGGTGCAAGGTTCTGCCCAAGTTGCGGTCGCAGCGGTACGTGTCAAAGCCTTCGGAGCGCAGCGTGAGCTGCATGAGGGAGACGTGGGACGAGTCCATGCTCTGCAGGTTCACGCCTCCGAGCTGGTGTCCCAGCACCTTCTTCAAGATGGAGCCCTGGGAGACGTGGGGCTTAGCAGTTGTATAATGAGGCTGCCCCAGTGCTCCTGGTAAATGGTGTGTGTCAGAGTTGGGGCCCTGGTGGTGTCTTGGCCTCACTGGTTTGGGTTTGGGACCGCCCTGACCCCCTCCAAGCAGCTGCCCATATGTATCATTATGAATCCCATTCTTGTTAATTACTTTCCCAGCCTCAGTTTCCTCTTCTGTAGCACTAGGTTAATAATTTCTACCTCACAGAACGTCGGGCAGTGCAAGTGATCCCAGGAGCAACACCAACCTCAGCATGCACTGCCCCCTCAAGGGTGCACTCTGCCACCGCCTCCCTTTCCCTAGGAAAGGTGGGTGGGTGGAGAGGCAGCCTGGAGCCTGTAGGTCAAGGTTACTAAGGAGCCAGTGGGGGAGAAAGCTGGGAAGGGATGTGCAACCGCAGAGGCATGGCTGAATTTATAAAATGGATTGTTATTTTTTAATTCTTTGCTGTGTATCCTTCCCCCTACTTCCTTCTTTTAAGGATAATTAAAATGCAAGCTGGCACTCCCTATGAGGAGACAGCTGAGGATTTAATTGCCCCAAGAAAAAATTTTCAGCAAAGGTCCTGCAGTAATGGCTGCTCTGGGCCTGGCTGCTCAGATGTCTTCGCACCCCACACATAATATGAGTGATAATGTTCTAATCTGCATGGGCGCAGGGTCCATTTGCTGGCACCCTGGGAACCGTGGCCGAACCCAGCCGACAGTGTCAGTCAGGCTGCAGCCTCCTTGCCATTAACTCCCACCGGGCCCCATTCTGGCCATGGGGCTGTGGCTGGCTGCACATGCCCGGCTTCCCAGCAGCTGACCTTGCCCCGAGTGGGGCATGGGGCCGAAGGCCAGGTGCGTGGGTGAGGCACCTTCCACCACAAGGGCTTGGCTTGCTGTCCTTGAAGCGGGGCCAGGAGGACATGCTGATGAGTGGCAGCTCCCTGGCAGCTCTCAAAGTTAGGCCACTTAACCAGCTGCACTGGAGTTGTGCAATTTTAGGGTAGAAAAAGCTCTTTGCAGTCTTTCATCCTGTTTTCTAAGTATAGCCCCAGTTTTCCTAGCAGAGGCACCAGAGACACGGACAAGGGTCATTGGCTCTTTCCTGTCAGAGAGCGAGCAGGAATCTTTTTTTTTTTTATAAAGTGATTGCTCTGAGTCCAGGATGCCAATGAAAGGCAGAATAACTCAGGACAGCTGAGGGGATGGACCTGGATCCTGGTTGGGGATGGACCTGGATCCTGGTTCTAAACCTGCTGCATGGCTGTCATTTCTCTTAGGATACAAAGCAGTCTCCAGCCTTTATGCCCTTCTTCCTCCCCTTTGCTCTCTTTCCTCCTTCTTTATCCACCCATTGTCCATCCACGTATCTCTCTGTCCTCTCGTGCATCCATCAGTCTATCTGCTCATTCATTCAGACCCCTTTCCCTTCATCCATCCACTCATCCCTCCAACAGATGCTTGTTGGATGTCTCCTATGCATTGGATATTGAATCTAAAGGGTAATGGGGCCTTCTTACATTGAGACAGCTCCTGGGACAGTAGAGGAGAACGCTAAGCAATAAGGTCAATGTATAATTGCAAATTTTATGGCAAGACCTCCAAAAGTGAAGCCCTGGAATGGTTACTTTTCCACTGTAGTGTCTAGCAGAGAATTTGGCCCACTCTCTGGATTGGAGGGCAAGCAACAAAGAACCAATAAATGGTCCAGGTAGAGGGATCAACATGAGCAAAGGCTGTGTGGCTCATAACAGACAGTGTCAGGAGGTGGGAGTTGCCAGCGAAGAGAGCTGTGAAGGACGACCAGGCAGGTTCTCGGCCTCCCGCAAGCACCAGCTCCTTTTCTCTGTCTGGCTCAGCCTCACTCATTCTGCAGGTCTCAGCTCAGGTATTGCCTCTTCCAAAAGCCTTGTCTTCCCCAAGCAGTGCGTAAGACCTATTTGTTTTCTTCTAATGAGGAAAAGTATCCCAAGGTTGGAAATAAGCCAAAAGAAAGTGACATTTCCTTGGGCTGTTATACTGCAGCAAAGCTATTAAGATGAATTCATTCCTTCTAGGGATACACCTGAGTCTGTCTCTGCTGCTTAGTAAGGGCCTAGACTGTACACACGTTGCCATACATGCTAACATGAAGATTTGTCTGGTAGAGGCACCATTGACTTCCATCTGGGAAAAAGATAACTATAAAGGTTTGGCTTTATCTCCTTGTAGAACATTAGCCAGTTTTTTTATATCTAACCTAGACCTTTTATTCTGACCTTTTTTGGAAGCCCGTAGACCTGCCTGATTTGAGAGCTGGTGCTGCCTGCCTGCCGGTCCCCTTCCTAGTGAGCTTGCGCTGCGTGTTGGAGGCCCTCTTCCTGGGGCTGTTCTCTCTGCCCTGGGCTTGCCAGCTGCCCCGCTTCATCATTCCCCATGGGCTTGTACAGGTGTGATCCACATCCTTTCTCTGCCCATATCCTAGTCTCAGAATTTTGCACAGGGCCAGGTTCCCAGTAAAAGCCTGAGAAATCCTTATTAGCTAAATGAGCATATTTCATCACTTCTGTGATCTTGTCTGTGAAACAGACATCACAGCACGAGTCTGCAAAGGATGTCAAAACTCTGTGAGATGAAGAATTCAAGGGGCCAGGATCCTCTCTGGCATGGGATGGATGGATATAGCTTCTTTTACCCTGGGGGCCAGATTCCACATAGGACACAAAGTTCTGGGGCCCACAGTCTGGTGGGCAAGACACCAAGTCACAGGGGGCGTGGCTCAGTGCAGAGCTAGGGCAGATTCTACTGGTATCTTGGTGGGACAGAAAGCCAGGGCACAGAGCCCCACTGGGGCTGGAGATGAGCAGGTAATAGCCTCTAAAACATCAGGCAGAGGGCTGGGGAGATGGCTCAGCAGTCTAAGAATCTGCCTGGCAAGCACAAGGACCTGAGTTTGATCCCTGGTATCACATGCTGGGCTGGCCCTGCAACTCCAGGTGCTCCATGCAGGCCCAAAACCAGGCATGGTGGCACACACCTGTAATCCCAGCACTGGGGAAGCTGAGACAGGGGGATTACTACAAGTCTGAGCTACATAGTGAAACCCTGTACCAAATAAATAAATAAGTAAATAAATAAATAATCAGGCAGAGGCCTCGGGAAGAGGACCTGAAAACTGGGTACGGTGTTGACCCTCAGAATTTGTTAAGAGGGAGCTATTTTAGGTCAGTGAGGGGTGGAGGGAATTTCACTGAGAAGAGAGCCAGTGCTACAGAGATCCTGATAACCTGACTGTGTAGGAGGAATGCTGGTATGGCTGTGTGTGACAAGAGTGAGAGCAAATGTGTGTCAATGTAAAGATAACTGTATCAGGGGCTGGTGAAATAGCTCAGTGGTCTAAAGCGCCTGCTTAGGCAAGCTTAGGCGACTGCAGGGACAGTGTTTCAATCCCTGGCATCACATGCTGTGCCAGCCCTACCCCCAGGGCAGGCTGAGCTGGCCATAAAAAAAAAGATAACTGTATGACTGTGTATGTGCACACACTTGTGGGCACGCACTGAGCACTGTTAGGGCCACGCTGTTGCAGCAGGTATGAAGCCTTATTCAGTTTTCACAAGGCCCCGGAGGTGCAGGCTGCTGCTGTCCCCGGTTCACATATGGGAAAACTGAAGCTTGGTGGTGAGGAATTTGCCTGAGGTTGCAGGGCGAAGACTCTTGGCAGCTGCCTCTATGCCCACCATGAAGGAGGCTCAGGGCGTAGGGCTAGTGGAAGGAGCGGGTGTTAAGGGAGTCTCAGAAGAACAGACGACAGATAAATGGTTGTCCTCGGAGTTGTCCTTGCTTTTCCTGCCCAGCTGGGCACTTTTAATTTGCTGTTTCAGGTGCTGTTTTGGTCACTGGGATGCTATCTTTCAAATTAACTCAATTGCAATCCTTGGGCCCCTCCCATGCACCAGACCCTGGCATGGGTTTGGGTTCCAAAGATGAGGCATTGACACTTCTAAAGACATTCTCAGTTAGGAGCAGGCATCAAAGGTTGGGGAACTGATGGGGTAGCTGTCATTTGAAGAACTAAAGATGTAACTTGTACATGATACGTGTGCAGGCTGAAGAGGTTTTCTATGTGCAAACCCCAAGGGACTGTCCCAGGGAACATCTGTTCTCTCAGGCGGTCTGGGCCTCTTGCCAAGGATAGCCACTGTCTGGCCTCTGTCACCAAGATTTTATACAAAAGCATTTTCAGTGTCATAATTTTGTGTTTGGAAAACAAGCCAAGACCATGGGCAAATGCAGTGTGACATGACAGCAGGCACCAGGGCCCCAGCAGTGACAGGCTGGGCCCCTGGGGCTCAGAGGCCTCGGCAGCCTGGTGACAGGGCTGACCCACCAAGGCTTCAGTGGTGCGCCCTTGTGTTCTTTCCTGTCCTCTAGCAGAGTCCCGTGCCCCCCAAGCACTTAGTGCCTGTGACCCCGTTATTTCTCTGGGAGCTCCAGCCCCTCATCACACCATCTAGTGAAGGGTTTTGGCAAGATGCTATTCCTTAGTATCCTTACTAAATGAGTGGTAATGAGTACATATCTTATAGGGTAAGAGGATGGATAAGTGATATTGAATAAGTTAATGTTTGTACTGGGTTTAGGAGTGTCTGGCATATAGTATGTGCTTACCTAAAAATTAAGCGAAATAAATCCATGTAGGTCCAATCTTGGGAACACACTGGAGGACATAGGGACCTTTGCCCTTGGGTGTTCTCCCTGGGGAAAGATCTTCCTGGGCACTGTGTAAGGTGGGTGAGGACTCTGGGCCACGAAGCCTCGCACAGGTCCTCCTGTGGGGGCAGCTGGAGCCTCCTTTTCTGCTACAAGCAAGTTGCCCAGTAAGTGCCAAGTGCTTGACTGATTTCCTGGTGGGCAGAAGTGCCACTTGGCGCCCATCAACTTTTTCCTCACCTACCAGCCTCTGGCCCTGGAGACTTGAACTGTGGAGAAGCAGCACAAAAGATATCCTGTCTCCTTGCCCAGACATGCGGCCATCATCCCCACTTCCCTGGAAATGCCGGCACTTCCCTGCCCCCTGGCCCGCATTCATGCCTTGGACACCTCAACCTTGCAAGTAGCACATAGCTTTCTCGGCCTGGGCCCTGAGGGAGGCCCAGGCTGAGGGTGGGTGAAGGGCCAGCAGCCTGCTGAGTTCTTGGGCACAGGCAGGGTCCCAGCCTGTGAAGCAGGTGAACTGCCTGACGTGGACTGGGGTGGGCAGTGATCTCCAGTGGACTGAATATACATCCTAGCCTGTCTTTAGGATTCACTGTGTGAGATGGGCCAGGTCAATGTGCCAGGGCCTTCATGTTCCTTTCTGCATATGGGCACAAGCACAGTTATCCAATATGAGGGAGACTGTCAGCAGTGTGCTGGGGAGGAGTCAGGTCCCCACTCCAATCTGGGGAGATAACTTCTGTTTCCTCATCTACAAAACACGGAGCGTGCACTCCTACCACACGCAGTGTGCGGTGTGAACAACTGCAAAGTACCCATCATAGCTCGCAGCAGCTGTTGTTGAGTCTGCAGTCTGTTCTTACATGAGATGCAGCAATCATTGACTTGGGTCAGCAATCTGGTACCAAAGTCAGGCAGGTGGGGCACGAAGTCCAGCCATACCACGTCACCCACCAGCTGTGTGACTCTGTACCTTCTATGAGCTCTCTGAGCCTTGTCTACAAAATGAGGCCAATGACAGCACTGACCTCATACAATTATAGTTTAATGGACTCTGAGGAAAGTGCTATCATACCAAGCACTAATATGAACTCCATATTAACACATCATTCCATTATTATTACTATCAATACTCTTAACAGAGGGAAGATAAGGAAACTCGCACTTACTGAGCACGTACTATATAAGGTATGCTTGCCATTACCTCCTGACAAGAATACGCATTAGACCTACACTTGGTCAGAGCAAGGCAGGGGACGCAGTGGCCACTTGCCCAAGAGCATCCAGGAGTGAGAGGCCTCAGGCCTCTGTTCTGCAGGATTAGGGCTCGGCAAGGGCCTGCCACGTGGCATGCATGGGGCTCAGTGCTGGCTACCTCTTTAATGCTCCCAAAAACACTAGCAGGGCCTGAGCTGTCCCCTCGGTGCAGATGGGTAGCCTGAGTCTCAGGGAGGCCAGCTGTCTAAATTCCATAGCTATAAAGCAGAAGAGCCAGGATTCAGGCTCAGTGGTCTTTCTAGATGCCCGTCTCAAGCCTACCCGGGGAAACAAAAGGTTTATCCTTAAGGAGGAGCAGGCCAAACAGTGCAGATTGATCCCTGGCCTGGGGCCACATCCAGTCCTTGCCTAGGTGCCCAGGACAGGCAGATAGCAGCCTCTAACGAGGCCCAAGCACAGAAATCCCAAAGAGAAGGACACACAACATTCATCATTATTACCCAGAAATCTTTATTACAAAAATATTTTGCAAGCCAAAAAGTTTAAGTTGCAACTATATACAAAATGGGGCCTGTTTCCTTCTCAACAGTCTGAAAATAAACTCCCAAAACCACACTCCTTCCACAGGGCTGTTTCAACGTCTTCCATTTCCTGGGGCTCCACACATGGCATGAGGACTCTCCAGGCTGCCCAGACGGAGCTAAAGCCACATGCCCGCCTCACTGGCCTCATTCCCTCATCCCTCCCCCCATTAAAACAAAACAAAATTGAAATGGCACCAAGAAAACATTCTTTCAAAATCCTGTGTTGTGTGTGTGTGGAGACACATACACTCTACACTCACATGTGCTCTCTTTGAGCAGGAAAGAGAGATGAAGGTTTAGAAGTCAACCCTTTGAAACTGGAAAATAGCTTGGGCAGGTGGTCGGGGCACTGTAGTTCCCAGATGCCAGAGAGGAGCCCTGGCTTATTCGGCTAACAGTATCCACATGGCCTGTTGGCTCGCCACATTCCTGCATGCCATCATGTACAACACCAAGTCACTGGCCAGAATGCTGGTCTCTGCTGAGCTCCTTAAGCTCCCCCGCTATTCCTATAGAAACAGGCAGAACGCTCAGCTTCTTGCTGGCTCAGCCTGGGCCTCCTATAGCCCGGGGTAATGGACATCGCTGTCTGGACTCAGTGAAGACCCAATAACCACGGTTGTAACATTGCCTGGCTCAGGGTCCAGGCAGGCTCTTGCACCCAACTGGAAGGGAAGGGTCACACGGTAATATGGTCACAGCCTCAGCCTAGCCTGAGAAAGGGACAGAGGATAGACCAGCAGTGGCTCACAGCTGAGTTGTCTTGGCTATGTCCAGGATCTATTCCAGTTTCATTCCAATGGGGTTTGAGAATAGAAATGGAAGATCAGCTCAGGGAGCTGGAAGGGGGCAATGCCTACAGGGGTGGGGCAAATAGCCCAGGTCAGCATAGACCCCTAAAGTGCTTGTGAGATGGTGGGGAGGGTGTCACTGTCCTCTCCCCTCTGTACGGAAGAGCAGACTGAGGCATCAGATCTGGACAAGGCTGTGGTGTGGAGAAGCACTGGGCAGGTGGCATTTACCACAGTGCCCTGCCACATGGGTGGGCCCAGAGAGAAAGCTGAACTGAGTCCCAGGAAGAAGGATCAATGACTGTCCCTGATGAACACTGAGGGACAGTTCTTCCCCTGTGCTCAGGGCTCTGGGCCTTGGAGGAAACTCAGCTCCAGGACGACAAACTGTTAAAACCTCAGACTTCACAAGACCCAACCAGAATTTCAAAACATGACAAAGAGCCAAGATAACATTGCTTGTGTTTTAAGAAAAAATAAAACGGAACAAAACGAAACAAAACACCACAGATCAAGTTTTCTAACACCTCGGCTTCAAGATTGCACAGTTCACATTTCTCGATAATTTACAGGCGTCCATGGCGATGCTGCTGAGTTAGTGCTAGCTGGAGGGAGCAAGCGTGGATCTGGAAGGGAGAGGTAGGGCTACACGGAGCGCCCCATCAGCCTGGTCGGTGCCCTTGAGTCCCAGAGGGCCCCGAGGTAGAGGGGGGCCAGGACTGTCGGCAGCAACCTCGCCAAGTATTGGGACGCGGATCTCAGTTTTTCCAGCTTCTCCATGGATGGAGCAGTTCGATCTAAGGGGAAAATTTTCCCAAAGCCCCAGCGGGGTGGAGGAAGCAGGAGGAGGTGGAATCTTCTCTTCACCCTGGAGAATCGGGCACCAGACATCAAGGAAGGAGCCCGGAGACTCTGAGATCACAACCAGATTGGTGCCTGATGCCCAGTGACACAAGTTCTTGGACCCCAGACAGCTCTGGTCAACTCCAGGACACTGCCTTTGCTGGTTTGGCCGCATCAATCTCCAGATGTGGGACAGGATTAGGGGTCAAGGCTGCCCTGGATGAGCTGAAGAGCCAATGGTGGCAGCAGACAAGAGCCACCCTCACTCCTGGTTCCAGGGCCGGCACCACTTGGCCACTGGGAACTGGCTGTCTTCACCACAGCCCCTCCACGTGGGACAAGAAAGCTTGTGAGGACAGGCCCGAGGCGGAGCGGTCCCACTCACTTCCTCTGGACCTGGACGCTGGCATATTCCGAGAAGGATGGCTCAGGCTTGGGGGTTGACGACTTGTGCGCCCGGTTGAGGTGGACCATGTCCAAGTCAGCATAGGTGAGGGTGTCCTCTTGCCGGGGTGGTGGGCCGGTCTGGATGCTGGCGTACTCTGTGTGGTTGTTGGACTCAGCAGCCCGGGGAGCAGGCTTCTTCTCCTTGGGCAGATTCAGATCTGCATATGTGATGTCGTTGATATCGTTTGTGTCCTGGATCTAAAGGAGATGGAGAGAAAGCCATTCTGGAACCCTCCAACTGCTCACTCATCAACTGGGTATCAAGTCTCGGGGATCTTGGCACCACGGGCTCAGCCCCAAATTGGGCTCCTTGTGTTGTCAGTTACCTGGCCCCAGCCATACTTCCTCCTGATAGGCCTTTCTGAAATGCTAATGTGGACACCTCACAACCTGCAGCAGCAGCAGCATCTCCAGGTGGGGACCACCCAGTTCTCATCCCTTTTCCCACACTTCTCTGTCTGGTGCCTGTCCTTCTTTCTCCTTATAACGAATTCCATTGTGTGCATCACAGTCCATATATCACTCCATCCTCTATAGGATGCTCGCTCCCCTGCCCTCCCTGCCCTTCCTGCCCATGACTGGGCCCAGACCCCAGGCTTCTTACTCACAGCACCCCTTACCAGGGTGATATCTCTGCTGCTTTGGGGCCCGAGCAGAGGTGGTCCCTAGGGGTGAGGACACATTCACTCTTGTATTTATTGAACAATATTAACTCATCATTTGTTATGCTACAGACATCAAGGCTGGCACAGAAGTGCTACTCCTGCTGAAGGGATGAGCAGATGGCGAACTGGCTGATGGGGCGGGTGGGTGGAGGACTGTGCGGAGGCAGAGGCTCTGGGATCCACAGGTCTGGGTTCTGCCAGAATCCTGATTCTGCCTTTTCTATGTGAAGGACTGTGGGCAATTTATTTAATATTTCTAGACCTCAGTTTCCTTATGTGTAAATTATAGTTTCCATTACCAGGGCTTCTATGACGACCAAATGAAGTCATCCAGGTAAACACTTAGAACAGAACCTGGCATGTAGTGACTTTCTTTTTATCCTTTCCTCTCTCCCTCCCTTTTCTCCCTCCTCCCCCTCTTTCCCTGCCTCCCTCCCTCTCTCCTTGCTGTTTCCTTCCCTCATTTGTTTTTTGAGATAGGCTCTCACTAGGTAGCCCAGGTTTGCCTGGAACTCACAGTAATCATCTTGCCTTGGCCTCCTGAATGCTGGGATTACAGACATGTGTCACCTTGCCCAGTGACACTTTCAATAACAGTTTCCAATCACCATCAACCACTTACTAAACCCGAGTCCTTCCCATATACTCATCTTCGCACTGGCAACTGTGCCTTGACATTAAGATGAATTACAGACTCAGCTCCCCTACTCTCGGCCTCTGCTTAGAAGCAGAGCAAGCCCCCCCCCAACCCCCCCGCCACTGTGCGTGCGGGAGGGCAGGTGCTCATCCTGGCGGTCAGGACTCACCAGCCCCTCCCCATCACACAGGTCACTTCATTTAGGCCTCACTATGACCTTGCCTGTGAGAATTATTGAGCCTATTTTACAGGGGATGAACTCAGACCTATGGAGGCTCCGTCATTCGAAGTCACTCAGCTGGAGAAGAACCTGTCTGCTGGGCCCTACAGCTGTGGCCTTCCCACGCCAAGGTCGCAAACCACAGAGGCTCACGCACAGCTTCCCGGGAGGCCCAGGTGGACACTCTGAAGGCCCACCTGTCACTGGCACCCCAGGCACAGCCAGGCTGCCCAGCATAAGCAGTCATGGCCATTCTGCTTCTACTCTTAATGGGAGCTCAGTAATTTTGGGATGTGGATTTCTATAGGTTGCAGTGCCCAGCTTGCCTCACCACCTTCACCCTTTCCCCAGAAGAAAGCCCCAAAGTGATGGGGAGAAGGTTCCTCTCTGGCCTGACTGGAAACCGTTCTGTGTTCGCTAATTATGACCCAAGCCACGCCCAGGGCTGCGGTGGGTCACGAGGGCTGGCCGAGGTATCTGGCCTACAAACGCCACCCCACTACCCTCCCAGCAGCCAGGTCCTTCACAGATTACATCTAAAATGATGCCAACTGCCTGGGAATGTCAAGGACAGCTGGCACTCTCTCTGCCTGGGTCAGAGCAGGGCCTGTCTCATTACCAGGCGCTGAGAGGCCCTGCGCCTCTGAGGTCTGACGGCATCAGCTGGTGACAGGCAGGGCTCTGTTTCTCAGAAACAGGCCAGCTATGTTGCCTATTAAGTCTCCTCCGCAATGTTGAGGAGAAATTGCAGGGTCAAGGAAGGGCGCCTGGGTGAGAGGTAATTAATGACACAAGGTCTTTCCATCAGCAAAGGCAAGAGAGGCCCTGGCAGGTCCTGCTGCGCAACTCTTCTGGGAAGGAGTGGCTGCAAACAGAAGACAGGAACGTGCTGCCAACAGTGCACTCCTGGTAGAGGAACCAGCCTGAACAAATGCCAGGAGGCAGAAGAAGCAAGGCATGAGAGGAGAGGTCGGTGTCAGACTTCACGGGACACATGAAGAAGTGTGCCCTCTAGAGTTGTGCCATGAATGGGCAGCAGAGAGCCAAGCAGGCTGCACTACAGCAGAGAGGGGATCAGCAGAGGATAGGGAAGAACTGATAGAAGTATGGATTTTCACCCTCCCATCATCCTCCCCAGGGACAGTCTTAATTTAGAACTGGATCTGCAACTCTGACTGCTGCAGGGAAATCACGCCCTGACTTCCCCAGGCAGGCCAGCTCACCAAGGACTGTACCTGGGTGATTTCTCTGGCATTCTTCTCGGGCTCATGCAACCTAAAAAGGAAAGAGACACAGATAAAAATACCGCACTATCTCAAGTGCTCATGCAAATCGATAAGAATAACATTTAGGTTCCACTTCCTATATGGGCAGAGATGCGGATGAATGATTCACAACAGAAATACAACTGCTTATCAAATGTTTGGACAAGGGGACCCACTGCACTAACAAGGGTTCTTTCTAACGAAGCCCCGTTTTGTTGTTGTCTTTTTTTTTAAACCTATGTTGGCCAGAAACTTTAAAATGGTAACGCTCAGAGCAGGTGGTGTGGGGAGGGTCTGCTAACAAGACGGGTACTTTCGTAACACCACTGCTGGAAGAAACAAGCCAGGGCCACCTTTCAGGGGAGCAGCTGACAAAATCAAGAGAATTTTGGATTCACAACTGCACTTTGTTGTGAATGCAATATAGAAAACGTTTTCAGAAGCTGGGCATGGTGGTACACATCCAGCCTGGGCAACTTAGTGAGACACTGCTGCAAAACAACAAAGAGCTGGGATGTGGCTCAGAGGAAATGTCCTGGGTTCAATCCCTAGCACTGTAGAACGAAGAAACAAACAAAAACCAAAACATCTTCAAGTACAAAGATGCGGCCTAAGCAGGATGGAGGAGGGGGAGCTTTCAACCCTGAGTCTCTGCCAACTGAGACCAGTTTAGGAAATTCAGATTAAGATTAAGACTTCAAAGATTTATGAGAGTTTTTTTCTTTTTCTTAAAGTTACAAATGATTACCCTGAGATAATGAATGAAAAGGGAAGTCTTGGTTATCTGTGGGATAATCTCAGTGACAAAAAAATGTGGGGTAAAACTGGAAGCAGAGCTAACAGCAACAGTCTTTGTGGGGGTATTTTTCTTCATTTTAGTTTCCATATTTTCCAAATGTTCTATATTATAAATATCTATGTATTACCATTTAAAAAAAGAAGAGAAAGACCAAGACGCCCCAGTTAATCAAAAAAACTGTTCATGCCCTTGATTCTGTAATTGAAGGCTGTGGCAGGCATGGCTGGAGGGCCACCGTTAAGGTGATGCTCTGAGCAGAAGCACCATGTGGGCAGGAGCTGTATGAATTCCCGAGCTGGCGACGCTGGGGATGCCAGGCTGGGGCTGTGCACACTGAGCAGCGTGGCCTGGTGGCAGGGCTATCAGTGGAGCTGGCTTAAGTGCTTGGCCCAGAAGGCAGTTCTGGGGCACAGCACACCCCAGGGGGCCGTAGCCACAGCCCTCCAGGACTGGTTACAGGCAAGTGGGGGAAGGTGCAGGTCTGCCCCGCCCCACTGGCATCCAGGCCTTTTGTAGCTCCCCACGTCTGTTGGTTTGGCGTCCCCTGCTCCCCTGTTCTGAAGTGCCCTGTGTCCTGGTTAGAGGCTGGGCTCACCTCCCCCCACCTCACTGAGCCACTTACCCACCCCCCTGCGGTTTGTTCCAGCACTGCTTAGGCAACAGCTCTGAAGGACTCCCGTGGCCACTTGTTCTTAACCTTTGAGAATCCTTCAAGAGTTAACCCTGTTGTGGGCTCCTGGGGAAGGCTTCATCAGCAGGGATGGACAGGCCAGCCGCCCCCTATGAAGAGCTCAAAGCTCCTAGCCCACCATCCACTCTGTTTCGCATCCCTATCTTCCCTCTTGCAGCCATAAATGTGCAGAGGCCCAGCAACTGACGTGGTGTGAATGGTGCCCAGGCTGCCTCAGAGCCTTTGCACAGGCAGCCCTCTTGCCCTTTCCTAAGGGAAACCTTCCCTGAACCTTCCAACTCCACTGTAAGAGTGCTGAGTTGTTCTCTTTTAGATCTTGATTTCAGGCTAACCAAATACCCTCTTTTTCGTGTCCCTCTGTCCGTAGGTCTTTCAACTTCACTAAGTGGCACTGCTATCACTCATCCTGAGCTCAGCCTAACAGGGGAACTGTCCCTGATTCTTTTTCTCTTCTTTTTTTTATTTATTTATTTATTTATTTATTTATTTATTTGTTTGTTTGTTTGTTTGCTTGTTGTGTTTGTTTCTTTATTTATTCATTTTGTGGCTGGCTCAGCCTGCCCTGGTGGTGGCGCTGGCGCAGCATGTGGTGCCGGGGATCGAACCGCAGTCCCCGCAGTTGCCTGAGCCCTCCTAAGCAGGCGCTTTAGACCACTGAACCATCTCTCCGGCCCCTCTTTTTCTCTTCTTGCCCTAGGTCTAATCCACTGCATGCCTGGTTGGCTCCACCTCCCAAATCCATATATCAAATCCAACTGCCCGTTTATCTGCTGCATCCCAGCTTCCTGAAGAGCCCCCTCTGTGCTTCCTGCCTCCATTCTGCACATTTAAAATATATAGATGATGTCACATCATTTTTCTGCTTGGACTCCCCCCATCATAGTGAAATCCATCTCCTGCACTAAGCAGTGAGGAAGGCTCGGCCACCCGCTGCTCTGAATTCCCACCTCCCTCCTTCCTTCCCTCCCTCCCTGCCCCGGCTACTTTGGCCTCCTGCCACTTCTCTGCTCCTGTTCCTGCCACAGGGCCTCGGTTCTGGCTACTTTCTGTCTTCCCTACTTTTGCCCCAGATATCTCCACGCCACAGCTGCTGCTTCTTCTGTGGCCTCATAAGCGTCACCTCCAAGAGGCCTTCCCTGATCACCCCCACGCCTTACCCTCTGCTCCATTCTTTCCCTGCCTTTCCTTATCTTGTCAGTCATGCAGCACATTTTGTATTAAGCTTCTGGTGTGCAAGAGCTAATCGGCCTTCCTGAGGGGCAGCAAGTTCTCTGTCAGGAGGGGTGAGGCCTGTTTTGTTCCCTTCTGAAACCCCTACACCTAGCACTGGGCAGGCACAAGCTCAGCATGCTACAAAGACCTGCTGAATGAATGAATGAATGAATGAATGAATGAACTCTTCTATCGGCTCTCAAGTGGTACAGGCAGGACCAGGCTCAGCATCTTTTCTGCTTCCCTTTCGATCTCCCAGCTCAAGCACGGCACCAAGCTGGGCTCAATCCAGATGGATAAATGAGAGAATCACAGAAGCTCAAGAATAAACAAAGTGCGTGTTCGACAAAGGAACAAATGGCTGGTGGATGAACCCCTGTGCCCAATTAAGGGAGCAGAGCACAGCAGCTCTCTCCTGTCTGAGCCAGGACATGATAGGCGAGCTTGGGCCTGTGCATTTTTAACCCAAGGACTCAGAAATAGCAGGTACCTCATGCCTCAGGACCTGCAACCTGAAGGGCCCTTTGAGCTCAAAGCAGTGATCTCCTCCTCACACCCTCCCAGAGGGGGAAGCATCTGATCCCAGGGAGCGGAGCTGGCGGCACTGAATGGGCAACGGCCACTGCCGCGTGCTGGCAGCCATCACTTTGGTTTAGAGAGATGAAAGGAACAAGTGATCTCAAGGCTCCCTGGGCAGCACGCAATGGATGGAGAAATGCGAGACGGGCAGAAAACAGTCTGATCCTCTGGAGAAGAAGGGAAGCAGCAGGGGGAAGAGGAGCCAGGATGGGAAGTACCGCGTTGGTGGGAAACGCTGCTGGAGTCTGGTCCCAGCGGCCCCACTGCGGGCCCTGGGCAGGAATGTCCTATGACTCCTCTAAGCTTTGGAAGCTTCAAGCATACGATCAAGGTTCCCTAAGTGTGGCTTGGGACAGCAGCACCAGCACCTGAAGAACTTGCTCGACATACACATTGTGAGTCAGGGAACATGGGGTGCAGCCTGCAGGATTCTGCTACATGCTCACTGCAGGATGCACAGCCCTATGAAGGACAGATGGCAATAAGCTGAGGGCTTTGAAAAAATAAAAATCACAAACAGGATCATATGTGTAAAGGGTCAGGTTGGTGAGCAAAGTCAAGTGTTAGATGAATGGCAGATGCAACTGCTGTTGTGATAATGGTCACTGACACCGATATTGTCCTTTTCTTCTAGAACTTGATGGTATAAAACAGATAAGGACTAAGTAAAGCAACAAAACAAAACAGGAGAGAGAAGGGAGAGGGGAAGGAAGAGGGGGCATGGTTCTGGGAATTCAGAGGACAGGACTCAGTGGAGCCCTCAGTAATGGGGGTGGTGCTCATCTCTTGGTTCACTGGCTCCTTTAACAAACCTCTGTGGAGCCCCACCCCATTCCAGGGATCGTGTCACATGAGGAGCTATTAGCTGTGAGCTTGCCAAACATGGTCTCTGTCCCGTAGAAGGGTGGTATGAAATGAGGACAGGTGAAGAGACACCTGGAGCACACCAGCATGGGCTCACAGGAAGCCCCTGGACCTGGAGGTCATGTCCTCACAGACTTGGAAAAGACAGGATGTGACCAAGTGAAAGGACACAACTCCAGGTGGTGTGTGTGTGTGTACACATGCACATGTATGTGTAGCTACTGAAGGTTTTCCAAAACAGAGAAGTCTTGCCTTTGGAAAAGAGAGTACCAAGTGTGGGAATGTGAGACATAAAGGTCACAGCAACAGCATTCCTGGGAGGAAGAGAGGATGCTGGTGCTACTTATTCAGGGAGGAGGAGGCTTGGGGGCTGGGCTGGGCTCCGGTGGAAATCATCTAAGGAGGGCCCAGCAGGAAGCTAGCTTTATCTCTGGGGACTTGGTGCTGGGAAGGAGAGGCCATACACGCACAGCATTCCAGAGCCCCCTGGGCAAGTGAGACACCCACCCCTTTCCTTATCACCTGAAGCTCCCCCCAGTCAGGACATGGCACCCATCACTCCCAACCTTGGTGTTGTCTTTGATTCTCCATTCAGTCCATCAGCAAGTGCCTTTGAAA
>PVKN010013478.1:0-10966 GCA_004027915.1 Capromys pilorides | reverse complement strand
CCAAATATAGCAGTGTGTAGTTTTAAATCATGAGTGCAACTGAATATACATTCGTGTGGCACATAGTAATTATTGTTAATACTGGAACATTAGAAATGTTCCCTTTATAGGCAAGAAGCAGACAGTGGGACCTATAGTTACTGCTTTTCTTCAGCATTGTGCTGATGTCTTAGCAAACACAGCAAAAAGGTATAAAGATGTGAAACCTATTGTTTATAAACTAATTTTCTATATTAAAAAATTCCAGTTGAGGGCCAGTGAGATGACTTAGTGGTCTAAAGCACCTGCTTAGCCAAGTTTAGGCAACCTCAAGGACTGGTTTGATCTCTAGCACCACGTGCTGTACCAACCGCACCTCCAGGGCAGGCTGAGCCAGCCATAATTTAAAAAAAAAAAAAAAGACCTTTAAGGGAAAAGAATTTAAAACTTTATTAAAAGACATAGTGAAGTCCTAAATGTAAATGGAGATTTTTCCATGTTTATTATTAGACCAATACTTTTGCCATATCTTAACAAGTCACTCTTTAAAATTAATAAAATTCCCATTAAAATCCCAGTTGAATGTTTTACAGAAACTGATCATGTTTATGAAGACCAAATAGCCAAGGTCATTTTTGAGAAAAAAAGTAAGGGCTTCTGCATATTTGATTATCAAGATTTACTAATAAGCTGTTATCATGGAGATGATATGGGCCCGCCAGATTACACTGCACCCCTTCCACTGCAAGACCTAAGCACATGGAAAAATGATGTGACAGTTTAGTGAGGAAACTTAGACTTCTGAATAGTGATTATCTACATAGGAGAAAAATAACATATGAGATCCCTTACTTGAAAATATAGTAGATATGATCACACAACTTTTAGAAAACAGTAAAAGAGAAAATGTTTATTGTTTGGCAGAAGAGGCATTCTTTTAGTCATTAAAAAGCCAACCCAGTAGATTTTTATATTTTACAGAAGGGTCTACAGGGTGTTCAGGGTCTCACTGTTATATCGAACTCATAGTGATCCACCTGTTTACAGCCTCCAAAGAGCTGGGATTACAGGCACACGCCACCACGCCCAGTCTCAGTTGCCTCTCAGTGTGGTGGGGCCAGCAGGGCAGGCCCAGAGAAAGTTAAGTCATAACCAACAAAGAATCAGTGCCCTGTACATAATTTTTATTTTATTTATTTAGTTAGTCTTTGAAACAGGGTCTCACTATGTAGTTCAGGCTGGCCTTGAGCTCACTTTTGTAGCCCAGGCCGATCTCAAATTCACACTGATCCTCCTGCCTCAGCCTTCCCAGTGCTGGGATTATAGATGTGTGCCACCATGCCCAGCTCCTAGAGTGCATAATATTTAAAGATGGACAAAGAATGAAACAAGGAGCAAGCCAAATTAGAGTAACTTGTCTTTGTAACTCAATGTGGCCTGTCAGTTATGGGAATAATTAAATGTAGCGCTATGTCATGCATATTAGTCCATTAATTCCTGCCTTAAATAGTATACAATAGAAAAAGCACAAAACCTGCCCAGATAGTTTTGGTCTTGATGTGAATGAATGGATGGGTGGGTTGATTTGTTTTATTCCAGTAGTGAGGATTGAACCCAGAGCTTCACACTGAGCTATACCCCTAGCCCATTTTTTTATTTTGAGATGGGGTCCTAAGTCACCAAGTTGCCCAGGCTGACTCAGGATATTCATCCATTCATTCGCTCATTCATTCATTCATTCATTCATTTATGGCAGTGAAGGTTTCACTCCAAAATCAAGTTGCCCAGGCTGGCAATGGATGGATGGATGGATGGATGGATGGATGGATGGATGGATGGATGGATGGATGGATGGATGGATGGATTGCAGTGAAGGTTTCATTCCAAAACCAAATGAAAATAATCACGGAAAACAATCAACTAGCCAGGCATAGTGGCACACCTGTGATTCCGGCACTCAGGAGATAGAGGCAGGGTGATCACACTGAGGTTTGAGGCCAGCCCTGGCTATATAGTGCAGCACTGTCTCACAAAAAAAGATTAGTTGTGTCACTTACAAGCAAAATACCTACAGAGGTCCATGTAAGATATATACTGACTGAATCCAAAATAATGATCAGTTGTGCTTTATCCTAGAATGTAAAGATTATTCAGTGTGTCAGCATAATCTCCATATATACATTTGAAAGAAAATTGTATTTTGATAAAGTTCCATAATTCTATACAATTAAAGCTGAGCAAATCCCTAAGAGAAATGGATCTGCTTAAAAAGGTAAAAACAGAACACTAACATGGTATAACAAGTGATTGTTTTTTTTAAAGAGGAAAGGTTTATTTAGCTCTTTTTTTTTTTTTGGTCTTTTTGAGACAGGATCTCGCTGTACAGTTCAGGCTGGCCATGAGTTCACTTTTGTAGCCCAGGCTGGTCTTGAACTTGCACTGATCCTCCTGCCTCAGCCTCCCAAGTGCTGAGATTACAGGCATGTGCCACCAGGCCCAGCAGAAATGATTCTTAATGAAGAAATTCTAGGAGCACTCACTTCTAGTTACAGATTATTGAATAAGGCTGTCTGTTGTCACTGCTTGTTTTTTCTAGGAAGAAAAGGAAGTAGGGGTGTAAGTAAAGATCAGGAGAAAAACAGTGAGACTTATTATTGTCCATATCAGTTTCTTTTTGGTACTAGGGATCAAACTTGGGACTTTGCACTTGCCAGGCAGGCACTTGCTGCTGAGCTGTCTCCCTGACAGTGACACTTATTATTTGCAGATAGTAATAATCATTGGAACAAAGTAACAAACTTTACAATTAATAAGAATTCAGCTAGTACTGTTGAACAATTTTAAAAATCAGTAACTTCTGTACGTCAGTATTAAGCACCTAAACCATATAATACAAAGCATAGTGCCATTCACAAAATAAGTTAGTCCGTAAGTTTAGGAGAGAAAAGGTGACCTAGACAGGTAGACATCAACACTATTCTATGACTACTGTAAAACATCTGCCACCATCAGGGTATCCTTAAAGTTGAAAGCAGTCCTAATCAAAGCTTCAGCGGAATTTTTATTTTTCTATTTTTTATGGTCAGCTCAGTCTGCTCTGGGGTTGCAACTGGCACAGCATGTGGTGCCAGGGATCGAACCACGATCCCTGCAGTTGCCTAAGCTTTCCTAAGCTGCCGCTTTAGACCCCTGAACCATCTCGCTGGCCTCCTTGAGTGGAATTTTTAGAAGAGATCTAATAAACATACTACACAACTATGTGGAAAAATAGGGATAATTTAAGAGACCTACCCTGCCAGACAGTCTTGCTCAAAGTCATAATCATAGAACAGTGTGGTGTTCATGTGCACACACAGCAAAGGCCTATGTGTTATAAGAAAAAGATTGAGATTAAAAAGGGAAGAAAGCAGTTCAACTAGAAAAAAAGTCAAGCCACATCCTTCTTCATTTATATCCTCAAGCAAATCCAGGAAGACTTGAATAGAGCAAATATACATACTTGTTCATGCTAGGCCCTGTTCTCCAAGCCTCTTGTGTGTGTTAACTCCTTTCTCGTGGGAACTGTATGAGATGAAAATATGATTATCTCCCCCACTTTCAAGGTGTGAAACTGGGACACTGGAGTTGGGTTATGTAGCCAAAGTCTCATGATAGTCAATAAAAGAAATTTTAAACTATTGTGTAAATAATCGAATTACAGTAAAATGAACATTGCCACAGATAAGAATGGTGCTCGCGTTACAGACTGGTGAATGGGAACAAATTGCAGAAGTAGCTCAGATGACTGCAAGACATCACAGTTGTGCTGCTCTATGTTACTGTACAATATGACAGTGCACATTAGCAGGAGCTCAGAGCCCAGAGTGTCTGGAAGCAAGAGGAAAAACAGCAGGGCAGATTATGAAAAAGCACAAAGCAATATAATATATTTGTGTCAAAGTGTGTAAGACTTTTGGACTTGGAAACAAATCCAACTTTCACATGTTCTCCTGGAGCAGAATTCATTTGTAAGTCAGGGGCTTACTGTACACTGAAGTTAAAAATTTGTGGTTAGTGAAGTAGAGTAGTACAGTGGTACCTCAGTTAATTTGGAAGAGTTGGCCACATTTTCATTTGTATGGGGAAGATGGCCACTACTCTCTTTGTCACCAGGTAGAGTTTCCAAACAAAAAATTTTGCCAGATGCTTCTGTTTACAAGTCAAATTGTTTGCAAACAAAAGCATTCATGAGGCTAGGGAGATAGCTTGAGGGTCTAAGCACCTACCTGGCAAGTGCAAGGACCTGGGTTGGATCCCTAGTACCACGTGCCATGCAGTCCCTGTGCCGTGCTGGCCACTGAAAACCAGTGCTGGGGAGGCTGAGACAAGAGGATCAGTAAGAGTCTGTGCTACATAGTAAGACCCTGTACCAAATGAATGAACGAATGGATGGATGAATCAATCAATCAATGATTAAAAATTTTTAAAAAGAAACTAAGGGCCCAGCCAGATAGCTCAGCAGATTAAAGTGCTTGCTTAGGTGGACACAGGGGCCTGGAGTTTGATCCCTGGCCCTAACCCCAGGGTGTGATGAGACAGGGTTGAGACTGGGCACGGTGGCACACACCCGTAATCCCTGCACTTGAGAGGCTGAAAACAGGAGAATCACTACGAGACTGATCTACGTAGCGAGACCCTGTACACCCTGTCCTAAATATGAAAAAAAAAAGAAAAACTAAGAGGCAGATGGCAAATTGAAGAGAAAAAAAATGTGTGTTACTGACTTTGAATATTTAAGGAGGGGCTGGGGAGATAGCCCCATGGCACAAGTGCCTGCCTGGCAAGTGCAAGGTTGTGAGTTGAACCCCAGTCCTGCCAAAAAAAAAAAGTATTTAAAGAATTCCAATAATAAGAAAGACTAAATTAGCATATAAGCGAAGAGAACAGTTTACACATAATCCAGAAAGGCATTTTTAAAAAATGAAGACATACTTCACTCATTCATCAGCAGAGGGTTGTGAGTACAAACAGTATATCACTTCACATTTCTTGTAAGACTAGCAAAAATTACAAAGGTGGGTCATTTCACATGGGCTCCTGGAATCCTGCTGCCCACTGGTGGAGAGGCACCCTGGACAGCCGTTCCAGATAATTGGGAAGGGTTCCTTGTCAGTAGAAAGATGGTCCAGAATTTTTGGCAGTGTGGGTGTTCACTGTTTTGGGAAGTTGGGCAGATACACATCATTGACGTGGTGCCACACTCAGGAGGAGCAGGTGAATATTCCAGACATGTTGACTCATGCGGACATGAAAGAACAAAGAGCTGTGTGACTCTGCCAGTTGTGTGACTTGAAATATACAATGTAAGGCTACATTTTGCCAAAGTTAAAAGATGAGCACGTTAGAGCAGTTTATTTGAAGGGCAGGGAGTACAAAAGGAGCAGAGAAGTGGTTTAAAAAACAAATATGGGGGCCGGCGAGATGGTTCAGTGGTCTAAAGCGCCTGCTTAGGAGGGCTCAGGCAACTGCGGGGACTGCAGTTCGATCCCCGGCACCACATGCTGCGCCAGCGCCACCACCAGGGCAGGCTGAGCCAGCCACGAAATGAATAAATAAAGAAACAAGCACAACAAGCAAACAAATAAATAAATAAATAAAATTTAAAAAAAAAACATATGAAGAGTGGAATGTGGCTTAGTGCTTGAATGTGTACTTAGGTGAGACCATGGGTTCAGTCAACAACACCACAGAAAAAAGAATTACCTAGGTAATTCTGATAGTCACTAAATCATTAAATTTTAATTCATTTTCCTGGTTAGAAATTGGACCACCTAGAGACAACCTGAGAAATTGAACTAAAATTAGGTAGTTCATAAGCAAATCCAGGAAAGGACTTGGCTCTAAGAATGTGGGAACTTCCCTAAAGGAACCTTCAACTGCTACCATTTCATTTGTGTTAAATGATGACAAGTGTAAATTTTTAGCTCTGAGTAAAGAGTCTGCTGCCTCCTGTCTGCTAAGAAGAAGAAACTAACCCTCTTGTGTCCATTCTCTGAAGACCTTGTGCCCGTGAAGTTAGTTCTTGGCTCCCTCTTTCCTTCATGGTGTTCATATTTCACACACATTGTTGTAGGGCAGCCCAAGAAGTCTGAGTCTAGTTCAGACAGTGGATTTCCATCTTCTGACCAACTTTTCCATCTACCAATTGGAAGAGGATACAGTCTCTACAGCTTTGTTAGTAGTGGGCTTGGCCCAAGCACAAGACATAAACTAAAGACTCATTCCTTCAAACAGGTTCACTTGACACCTTCACCGACTCTGCGGTTTTGCTTATGTGCAGTCGTGGACATGTTTCCCCCCCAATTCCTCATTTCTAGGAGTATTCTGAAACTCTTGTACATTTCTTTTTCTGTTTTGCACACTTGGCCTCAGAGTGTTGAAATCCTACCGGTATGTACAGTAATGCAAGACCATTCTTTATCAGACACCAGCTACATTACATCGTCCCTCTTTTGGTTCCCACCTGTGTGGTCCTTTCCTTTTGTGGTTCCCTAGTCACCTTCTGTGTCCCTGTGATCCTTCTGCCCTGAGCATGTTCAGCCCCAGGGCTTGCCTTTATGGCAGCCATGACTTCAGAGCCATTTGCATGTGACCTCATCCTCTGGCACCCAGATGTGGTACCTGGGGTATATGATACGCCTTTTATCTTCTCTCCTGCAGTGAGGAAGGAAAACTGTCTACCTCTCAAGATGCTGCTTGTAAAGAAGTAGAGGAGAGCCCTGAGCCAGCAGAGGCAAAGTCCATGGTGCCGCGGACTTCTAGCAGTAGTCCAGAGCAGAGGTAACTGCCCTGCCCTTATATCCTCTCTGGTCTGGCTTTGCCTGTGGTTTCCTGGTATTTGGGAGGGGAGTTGAGTTGCCACCTGGGGGTGTGGGGCCTAGGGCTCATTAACAACTATGCCAAAGCTGTCCTTAAAACAATCTGAAGTCTCAGCTGAGAATTTTGTAACACCACTGTCTCCTTATCCTGAAAGCCAGAAAGGACTGGCTGGGTCCCAAGATTAGGTTCAGTCATCATCTCTTAAGAATTTAGGGCTGGGGAGATAGCTCAGGGGCGCAAGTGCCTGCCTGGCAAGTGCAAAGTCCTGAGTTCAATCCTTGGTTCCAAAAGGAAAAAAAAAAAAAATAGAAGTTAGAGGAAGTCTTCGTCAGACTCTCCTGCCCTTTCTTGTAAAGCCCCAAATGGAGAAGAGTTTTGAGGCGCTCCAGGAGTGGAATCCTCCATGGCCCCTGTAAAGTCTTCCAACTACCAGGCACAAGCAGATCTTGATGCCTCTTTTCCTACAGTCATGCCCCCACATGACACAGGAAATTTGACTGACTCCCTTTCATATATTCAGCCAAATATTCTCAGGCCTTAAATGAGCTCTTATATGCTTGATCTTATTTTGATTAAGTATGGAAGTCCCATCCCAGCACTTGGGAGGCTGAGGCAGGAGGATTGATGCAAGTTCGAGACCAGCCTAGGCTGCAAAATTGAGCTCAAGGCCAGCCTAAAAATGCATAGTGAGACCCTGTCTCATAAAGACCAAAAAAAAAAAGTGTGGAATCCCCGGTTCCAGAGAGAGAGGGATGGAGGGGAAAAGGAGAGAGAGAAAGTGACCTTTAAAGCAATTTCAGAGAAGTTTTGTTTTCTCTGGTCTGACTGCTGCCCCAGCCCTCCTCCCCTTTTCTGGACAGTCCAGACAAAGGAACCAGTAGGGGGCCCTCTCCGTTAGCTAGTTGGAAAACCACTATTCATGTTTTAGGAAGCCAAATTTTGTTTCTTTTATAGAAATTCTAGCTGGCGAGATAGCTCAGCTGTCTAAAGTGCCTGCTTAGGCAAGCTTAGGCAACAACAGGAACCACAGTTCAATCCCTGGCACCACATGCTGCCTCAGTCCTACCCCCAGGGCAGGCTGAGCCAGCCATAACATAAAAAACACAAAACTTTAGTCAGGCATGGTGGTGCACACCTGTAATCCCAGCACTTAGGAGGCTAAGGAAGGAGGATCGGTGTGAGTTCGAGACCAGTCTGAATTGCATAGCAAGACCCTGTCTCAAAAAAAAATTCTAGCCAGTGTGAAAAGCTTTTGTGATTCTTTTTAAAATGTGTATAAAATTAATAGTAAGAATGATATGAGTGGGCTGGCGAGATGGCTCAGTGGTCTAGAGCACCAGGGCAGCCACAGGGACTGCAGTTCGATCCCCAGCACCACATGCTGCGCCAACCCTTCCCCTCCCCAGGGCAGACTGAGCCAGCCAGAACGCAAATAAATAAATAAATGAGGTTTAAAAAAATAATAAATAAAATAAAATAAACTTTAAAAAAAAATGATATGAGCATGTTAGCTCTATGAAGGCTTTGGGAAGAAAAGGCAAAGTGGTCCTGTGCATTAAGGGATCAGTCCCAGCCCCATGTTGCTTCAAAGGGCTGGGGTAAGTCTTATCTGGGGTTTTCAATGCGTGCTTTTGAAAGTCTTTTGCACTGGGGATGGTGGCGCATACCTATAATGCCAGCATTTGGAAGGCTGAAGCAGGAAGATCACCCTGAGTTTGAGGCCAGTGTAGTACATAGGGAGACCATCTTAAAAGATGACTTTTTAAGAGCTGGGGAGATAGCTCAGTAGCATAAGCACCTGCCTGACAAGCACAAAGTCCTGAGTTCAGTCCCTGGTACAAAAAGAAAAGGTCTTTTATAGATCTAGTTCCCAGTTACATCATCTCCCTAATTTCTACCTGTCTAGTTTCCTTCACGCTGAGGGCTGCCTACAAGGCAGAACAGTCCAGGACTGTCCCAGTTTGGAGTAGTGGCTTCTGGAGGAGTGTGTGTGTGTGGTTTTTGGTTTCCCATAAATGTTATGGTTGTTTCCTGGTTGTATGCACTGCAGAATATGCCCTTCTCTCTGACTGAAAACACATGAACAGCTCTGCCCTTCATGGGGCTGAGGTGGCAGAAGAAGCATTTGGATGAGGCCTGGCAGAAGAGGCCTCCCTTGCATCCCTACATTCATTCACCCATCATTCCTCCGTCTAGCATATATCAGAGTGGCAGTCTCTGGTGACTGGTGGCAAAACAACAGCCGATGGACCATGCATAACCTGTGGGCACATGCTGGAGAGGAAGCTGTAAGGCTAGAGTGGATATACAGGGTACACGAGTCTGTTAGTAGTGAGGCCTTTGACTGGCGTCCAGCTAGAATTAAGGAAGGCACAAGTAAGTTAAATATCCTCATGCCTCATAGTTGAGTTGAGCAGTACCGTAGCAGTATGAAAATTTAAGAGCACAACTTCATCAAGTGGTTCCTTGCCACAGCCTGATACTGCTGTGGTCCTTCAGAAGCCAGGAGTGCTACCTGCTATGAGCTTAGAGATGTGCGCTGCCTCAATTCTTGCTTTGCTGTTTATCAGGACTGCTCTCTCTCCCAGCCAGTACTTTGGATGGTCCTATACATCCACCCTGTGGAGTGGGAGATTAGTGTCCGTAGTCTCCTCCCCACCATTTATAGGGATGAAGAGCAAACTGAGAATGGTTGAGAAATTTGCCCAAGAGCACACAGTGTCTCTGGTACAGAGACATCACATGTAAGTAGAATGCAGAGTGCAGTATGTAGAGCTGGCTTTTGGCTCTCTGCTATAACTTGCAAGCATTAGGAACTGAAAGCATTCTAATTACAACGTTTGGGATGGTGAGTAAAAATATATATACTAGGTCTGTTGGTGTACATTTATAATCTGGAGATTCTGGGAGGTTAAGGCCAGAAAATAGTTTGAGCCTATTCTTGGCAACTTTGTAACTTAGACCCTGTCCCTAAATAAAAAATCAAAAAAGGCCAGGAATGTAACAGTGTAAAGGCTCTGGATTCAATCCCAGCACTGGCAAAAATAAAAAGTAGTTACTCTTTCCAGCTATAGCTCTCAGCTTACTTTTCTGCTTTATGAAGTTTGTTTAAAGGCTTTAAGAATATTGCCCATTTAAGTTGTAATTTTGACAGGAACACAACACTTTTTACACCTTTTTTTTTTTCCTCTCGAGTTTTAGCCTGATACTTGCTTTGTGGGAGTGTATTGTTTGTGTATATTTCGTTTGCAACAGTTTATCATATTTACCCAAGAAAGTTTCCTTTTAGGGGCTAGGGAGATAGCTCAGTGGAATAAGTGTTTGCTGGGCAAATGGAAGATCCTGAGTTCAATCCCTGGGGTACCACAAAAAAAAAAGGTTTCCTTTTATTTCCTTTCCCTATAACAAACCCCTGCTTTTGGAGAGAAATTATGCGTGGATTCTGTTCTGTGGGACAGAAAAAAGCTTGCAGGAGGGAAAGATGAGCGTATAGCTTCTGCAGGCTCTGGGAGCAGTGATGCAAAAAACTGCTGACCTCTTGAGTGGTTCTGGCACCTCAGTGAGGATAACTTCTACAAGGCGTTCGCCACTCTGCAGCCCTTGCTAACAAGCCCTTGGGGCTAAATGAAGTTCAGTTTCCTCCTCCTGTTTCTGTCTCAAGTACTTCAGGTATCTGTTTTTTACTCCTAGGACTGACCAGCCAAGCATGCCAGGTGACGCATCAGTGAATGGCCCTGTATGATGAGTGATGTCTGCTGCTGCTGACTGAAGACTGCAGGCCACCACCACCCAGGGCTCTCGAGGGCCGTCTGGAGCCACCAAGCTGTCACTGCTGCACTCACTCTGCAAGGGATCAGGACCAGCAACCTTTATATTCTAGATTCTAAGACATTGTACAGAGAAATTCAGAAGTGAAAAAATATT
Organism: Capromys pilorides; assembly: GCA_004027915.1. Lineage (NCBI taxonomy): Eukaryota > Metazoa > Chordata > Mammalia > Rodentia > Capromyidae > Capromys > Capromys pilorides. The sequence continues at coordinate 205 of PVKN010013478.1, read as the reverse complement.
GCACATTGACAAATACCAAGAATTTTTGCGTATGTTTATATTGTATTGTTCTAAATAATGGGTAGCCTGTGAAATAAGATCTTGCCACCCATGTAATAATAGTAGTAATACTATAGGTAAAATGGCTGTAAGAATAGTTTTATAAAAGTGAATACACAGATCTATTGTATTTGAAACATAACTATTTGACAATTATTAGTGTGAC
>PVKN010013477.1:0-19903 GCA_004027915.1 Capromys pilorides | reverse complement strand
TATAGTTCAGCAGTTTAAAGACTTGAATGAAAAGGTTGGTCCCTCTACTGTGATCCTACCTGCAAGCAGTGAGGAATGAACAAACTGCTTCCAGGCGAGAGCCCAATGAGCCTAAGGAGTCCCGAAGGTGGAATAAATCTAGAAAATGGTGACTCATTTGATTTCAGGGGTAACATCATAACCTCTACCACTGTTGGCATCTCCTTGCTCTCTAATACTTAGAATGGACATCTGATAGTAGGAAAGTGACTTCCTTCTGTTTTAATTTAGTTATACCCATTTCAAGGTCTGCCTGCATCTAGTGCAGTAGATATGTGGCAAGAGAAATGGACTTTCCAGCAACACTGGTGACCCATTACTTACGAATGTTTAAAAATATTTTTAAAAGATGCAACACTTTTCCTACTTCCTTAGGCTACCAAGAAAGACTACTAACTTCAAAACAGTTTTAACAGCACAATGTCTCAGCAAATATGGATGCATCTCATTAATGCCTAGCTAAGTGAGGGCTTCATAAAAAGAAAACTTGCATTAGAAAGACTAGATTGAGCACTTGGGAGGCCAAGGCAGGAGAATCAATGTAAGTTCAAGACCAGCCTGGGCTACAAAAAAACGAGCTCAAAGCCAGCCTGAACTACATAACAAGATCCTGTCTCAAAAAGACAAGTTTGCTCATTATTAGCTGTCTAAAAGCTAAAAAAGATGAGACTGAAGAGCCAGACTAAAGTGTGTGTGTGTGTGTGTGTGTGTGTGTGTTTTAATGAGAAATATGCAGTTAACCTAAAACAAGGCATGAATCTTCACGAAGTATGAAAGTCCGTAATACAGCTGCTACCCATGAGAGTGCATGACACCCCATGGAGAAACAGAAGATCTGGTGCCCAAGGCGAGGCCCAAGGTGAAGACACAAGGCAGTTACCGCCTGGGGTCTTTGTATCCCTCCAGGAGATGCCTCTAGCATTAGGACCACTGGCAACAGTGCACTAGCCTCACTGGATAATTAAGTTTTTCAACACACAACATATACGTATTTTTTTTTTTCAAGACCGGGGTTTGAACTTAGAACCTTGCACTTGCCAGGCAGGCAGTTGTGCCACAGAGCTATCTCCCCAGCCCCCATATCATACATTTTTAAAAGGCTCCCCTACTTCCCCACACCCCACCAAACATTCAGACTACTTTACTGACCCTTTTATTTAGAAACTGTAAATTAGTACTTAGTGACTTTTTTTTTCCTTTTTGAGACAGTCTCACGCTATAGTTAAGCTGGACCTTGAGCTCTCTGGAGAGCCCATCCTAGCCTCCATCTGGGGCGATCTCCTGCCTCAGCTTACTGAGTGCTGGGATCGTAGGCATGCGCCATGACACCTGGCTCTGCACATCACTGCTTCAAGTAAGAGGCAGATGGGATACAGCATACTCACCGTAAGAGTCATTACTAACCATACTAGTCTATGGCTATGACTTTTACTAACCTCTCCTCAGTCATTTATTCTGGAAGATGTGGCTATGGATTAAATTGTTTATAAACTGTTAGATTATGCTGCGGCAACAAATAAACCCCCACAACCAGTATCTTTGTACAATAAAGGCTTATTGCCAAAAGAGACATTGAGCGTCCCAGGGTTAGTGCTAACAGCAAAACTCCAAAAGACATAGGTACAGCAGTCTATGAACAAAACACAGCCACACAGGAAATACTACAAAGCATCAACAACAGGGAGCATGTCAAATTAAAAAGCTTTGGGGCAGCAAAAGAAACTACTAGCAGAGTAAAGAGACAACAGAACAGGGAAAAAATTCCACCAGTTACTCCTCAAAGGACTAGTGTACAGCATATATAAAGAACAGAAACGAGGCTGGGGAGATAGCTCCATGGCACAGTGCCTGCCTGGCAAGTGCAAGACTGTGAGTTCAAAGCCCAGTCAAGAAAGAAAGAAAGAAAGAAAGAAAGAAAGAAAGAAAGAAAGAAAGTAAGTTCCAATATAAAAGCTCAGAAATAGGCATCTGAAATGAATACTTCGCATAAGAGTACAAATAGCAAATTAACATATGAGAAAGTGCTCAATATCACTCATCATTCAAGAAATGCAAATTAAAGCAACACTGAGATTCCACCTCACCCCAGAAAGAATGGCTATCCTCAAGAAGCCAAGCAATAATAAGGGCTGGCCAGATAGCTCAGCATATTAAAGCGCCTGCTTAGGCAGACACAGAGACCAGGGCTCGATCCTGGGCCTGCCGAGCAGGCCCCACCCCCGGGCTACCCAATAACTCTCGTGGATCTCCACAGTAATTTAGAGTACAACTCCTCCAGGGCACTCACGCAGGCCACCAGCTGTCCGCACATCCAGCTACAGCGGCAAGGCTCTGAGCGAGCCACATCTTACCGAGCACTCAGGAGCAGGATCACGCTCTGGTCCACTCACAGCAACAGCCCACACTGAGACTGGAGAAAGGGAGTCCCAAGGAAGCGAGGCGCCACAGGAGCTGTAGCGGCACGCCTTCCCTCATCCCAGTTTAAAGCCATCCTCACCTTTCTGTTCTCAGTTTTCTTTCCCAAACAGTATAATTTTTATTTTAGGGTTTTGTGATAGTACATGTATATAAAGAGTTTTAAATCCTGGCTAGAACAAAGCAGGACAGTGGCATTAAAAGACCAAGGGAAGCCCCTTTGATGACCCTTCATAGGACTCAGATCCACTTAACACTCTGGGCAGAACTACGGATTATTTGGTTATTAAAAAGTTCAGGGTACACTATAACCAAGTGCTTTTATCCATAAGAAGTTAAGTACTGGGCCAGCCAGATAGCTCAGTGTATTAAAGCGCCTGCTTAGGCAGACACAAGGGCTCAGGGTTCGATCCCTGGGCTGCCGCGCAACTGGGCATGTAATTCCAGCGCTTAGGGGGCTGAAAAACAGAAAGGATCACTAGAAGCCCGACCTATGTAACGAGACCCTGTAGACCCTGTACTAAATACACTTAAAAAAGTTAATTACCTGGACTTGATCTGCATCGAGTGACCAAGGACTGGCAAACACTTTTGAACACATTCATTTTACCTCACTTGAAGCAGGGTCTCGCTCACTGTCCTGTTCAGGCTGGTGCAGAGCTCACAGGCTCTCGCAATCCTGCCGCCTCCTGCCTCCGCCCATGAGTAGCTGGCACCACGGGCATGCACCCTTCTGGGGAGGAACACCTCCAGGCCATCTCACCTCTTGAGGTAGGAAGCAGAAACAACAGGAGGATTTATAGGGACAATGACATGTTCAGTTTTAGTTATGTCAAAAGGTGAGGTACCACGTAGAGACATCCAAAATGCAGTTGGCTACACGGAACTGGAGCTAGGAAAAGAGGCCCTGGCTCAGGAAATAGACCAGGCAAGTGCTCACTGAATTCACGCCTTGGAGAAAGGCTTTTGCACATCTTCAGTCAGCAGAGATCCTCTTAGGAGATGATCATGCCACGCAAGCTCCTTCTCGGGCCTAATTCCACCAGAAGCCCCTGAGGCATTTAATCTACTGCAGGGCGACACACTCCGGCACAGCCTCGCCTTCCTCTGGACCAGCTGCCACACGTTCGGGTCTCACGCTAAACTCCCACACAGCTGCGCCAGCTGCTGCGCTGCCACCACTGTCCCGTCTGGCAAACGCTTCCTCTTCTGGCTCTCCGGTCCCAAGTCCGCTGCTCTAGAGTCTATCTGCTCTGAACAGGTATCTGCTCTCTTCTGATGCAAATATATAATCAGTAAAAACAGACATAATTCTCAAAATTAAGAATCACGTGCACAGGAGTTTTACAAATTTATCATTTAAAAAATTCTGTACCGAAACACTCAGGTTCCAAGCCGGTTACCTGTTCTCTTCAACAGAAACCTCTCCACCTGTCTGAATACACCTCAGTTAGAAACCTATTTTCCTCAAAGTCTGTTGTGGAATGACAGAATCCACTTAACATGGGATTCACCAAGAAATGAGAAGACATATTTCTACATATACATATGTTCACCTGTGAAAAACTTATTCAAAATATTCTTATGAAAAGTTGATTTTATGTAAAATAGTGGTGACGAAACAGTTTTCCTAACTTAAAACATACAATTTAGTTAACAAAATACAGTAAAACTAAATCAATCTGAATAGTAAACAGGAATATTTTCATATATTTAAATTGGCTTTCTTGCACAAAATCTCGGACTGCATGTTCTTTAATTTTGTTAGCTAACCTAATTATTTTAATAAATGAAGCTCAAAGTTTGTTTCAGAACAGCCCCTCACAACACGGGTCACTTCGCACATCTTCCACCCATCCTACCTCCAGTTGCACCAGACCAACACACAGGCACACAAACAGAAGGACAGGCAGAATTAAAAGGCGGCAAGATTCCCTCAGGGATAATAAAACAGCACAGAGAGAACAGACACCCATACATATTCTAGAAAGCAAAATGAAGCTTAGCATTTTTCTGATCACAAACTAAGTATTTAACAAGCAGACTTTGGAGCCCACTATTTTTTTTTTTTTTAACATAACCTTTATTTTACAAATACATACGTCGGGGCCAGGGAATAGCTCAGTAGAGTAAGTGCTTGCCTAGAAAGCGTAAGGGCCTGAGTTCAATCCCCGGTACCAGAGGGGGAAAAAAGTATATCACTGAATCCAAGTAGGAGTAATATGAGCTTTGGACTAAACATAAAATCAGACACCATTTTATTGAAGAAAAGCACTGCCCTTTCTCTGAAGTCCCATCATTTCTCCACATTAGAGAATGTAAATTATACCCAATAGTTTGTGTTCTCCAAAGCTTTTCATTTAGCACTATGCCACAGCTGGAGAAACAAGACAGACGCGTAGTGAGGAGAGTTTCAAGATCGTCCCTTCTTACCAACCCACTGCTGCAGGGCCCAGGAGGAGCTCAAGGCCCGAGCGGAGAGCAGCTTTTCCGCAGCTGGTGGAAGTCTCTTCCAGTTAGTGAACTCCAAAGAGAAGATGAGGGCATCCTCACTGACTGAACCAGTCCTACGTTAGCAAGAGGATAACATGGCATCAGACACAGATTCTACCACAGCTCATCTGGAAACAGATACCATAATATTTATTCTAATATCCTGATGAGGAAGACAGACAAAAAGCAGGCGCAATAAATACTTATGTAAACGAAGACCAGATAGATATAGTTTAATGTAGCTTGCTCACCATTACAGACACAAAATACAGTAGCTACGAAAGGATAAAGCCAAAGCATACGCAGCTACTGCTAACTCCTGGTGACACAGCTGCTCGCTAAGAACATCCACCATCATAGGTTCAGCCCCAGGGAATGCAGGAGAACAAGTTTTATGTCTAAGGACTGAACCAAGCTTTGCCTCTGCTCTTTCAAAATAATAATCATACCCTTCCCTCCTAGCCAAAAGCATCCCCCAATGTGTAAGGAAGGGCTGGGACTCCAATGGAAAGAGTGCTGCCTCAAGCCAAGTCCTGATTTTAACATGGCCTTTAACACTCACGAATGTGTTGTCTAGATTCCTCAGCCCTCAGGGCTGGGGATTCAGCTCAGTGGTAGCACGATTTCCTATCAAGCTGGAAGCCCTGGGTTTGGTCCTTGCCCTAGCCCCTGCTCTCTAAAATGAGAACATATATCCTGCCTATTCGAAGAAACTACTTATAAAAATATAATGCAATAAACATACTTTTTAAGCTGTAAAGTGTTACACAGTATTTGACATTACTAGAACTAATATATAACCTTTCATATTGTTTTTCAGGTCTCATACACCACACACATAAAATTCAGTCAACGCTTCAAGAGAATTCTAAATCCTAAGATTATCAATGAGAAACCCTCTACCTTTGCATTTTTTGCCAAATAACATAAGTAGGACCTCTAGTAGTTACTATAAAAATTCTTGAGCGGGATAATTTTTTGGAGACATTACTAAACAACTGAACAAGGAAAAGAAACTAAGTAATAGTCTAAATATATCATCTCAAACACAACTTCTTTTGGGTAATTCAGAGTGTCCCTCAAATGACTAGAGTGCATAAAATTCGTTTTCCAAGTTCTTAATTCTCCAATACACAAACACATAATAAGAACTTAAAGTGCAGCCTTGGGAAACATTTTACTCTCAGTGAAGTCACAGTTCACCAAGCAACACTCTAAACAGTGGATACAAAGCAACCTTCTGGGTGTTCGAGAACACTGGAGAGAGGTCACTGGGTTCTGGCTCCCTGTTTTTCTCTCATAAAGGGTTTATCTTCCCACCTGAATGGGCTGTAGGTCTTACTGTGACCCAACACAAACGCACTTAAGCACTAGTGAACACAGGAGAAGACTCGCTCCCACAGCTTCACTCAGCATCTGTCTACCTCACCGCTGCTGGCGCCAGCCTGCTGCCGTCTGGTGCTACACCGACCTCTGCATGTGCAGAGCAGCCGTATGAGCCTAAGCAGCGCTTCATCAGCACAAGGGACACAGGACACTCGCGGGCTGCTATTCTCCCGTTACCCTCCAGGAGGTAGGAGGGACCGAGTCTTGCATTTCAAGTTGGAAAACGTTTCAGCTTTGTAGATTACATTGTGACAGGCAATTACTCAGCCAGATACATTTTTAAGATTGGTTAAAACAAGCAATACATAGGAAAGACATTTATAATTTATATGGCGAAGATTAAACAGCAGACTCACATGCAATATAAATAAGAAACAACCAAAACACACTTGAGCAACGTACTGAAATTTTTATGGAGAATTTTTCTAACACCTCTCTGAATGTAAATTTGATCAAAGAAAGCAAAACATTCATCACATTCAATGTAAACACTGGCTTTACCCATTCAATAAAACATCAGTGAACAAAACTTCGACAATGTTAAGCACCTTCTGAAATGAAATTTTCCACTATATTTTTTCTAAGGAATATAAAATGATTAAGTTCTTCCTTAGTAATAAAATACATGCAAATTGGCATTCTGGATTCAGAGAGCTGAAAGTTTACAACTTACTGTAGGATAACATGATTTATTTGGCTCTTAACTACTTCTTATTACAACATATGCAGCAGCTTACTACCACAAAACTCTTCAGCTATTCACACTTGGGGTAGGAGACCGCACCAGCGCTGGGGCAAGAAGGGTATATTCTAAGAGGCCTTCTACAAGAATGAAGCTGAACAAGTTTCTCTCCTTACAGGCAGTCTATTTAGTTGGCTAGAGAGGAAAGGGAAAAATGCAATGTTTCTTTTCTCTTATGTAGTTTCTCCTAATTTAGGAGCAGAAAAGAACAAAGAAGTCAGCACGGATGCTCTCAATTTAGAGGAGGAATTAAGGTATTTAAAATTACCTTAACACAACTACACAGCCCTGTGGTACGTAAGGCACAGTGGTTAAGAACCCAGACTGGAGCCACGCTCAGGGGAGCCTGAGCTCTGGCATGACCGTAACCTGTTCTGAAATCTTAGGCAAGAATACGGGACATCTGGCCTCCAATTCCTGCTCTGTAAACTAACAGTAAGCCTGTACCTGTACATGTGATAGTCCTTTATTCTAGTAAAGGACGTACTAGCAGCGTCAGGCTGTAATTTTAAGCTTTGATCAAGTAAGTCAGAAACTGGAAAGGACTGTGGGGGCTGAAAGCCTGCATGGAGGAGCCAGGAGACAGCGAACAGGGCCAGGAGCGGGGCCAGGAGCGGGGCCGGGAGCAGGGTCGGGAGCAGGGCCGGGAGCAGGGCCGGGAGCAGGGCAGGCACTGCAGGTGGAAGCCGGGGCGTGCGCAGGCTCTTAGTGGCCCGATGGTACTCCCTCATGTGAAGGGAACCTATCTGGGAGCATCCGCCTCTTACCTTTCCATCGTGTCTGCCACTGCACGGAGTTCAAGAGCTTTTGCTAAACAGAAGGCGCATGCTTCAGGGAGTCACCACCTCTTTCTACCACACGCACCCTCCTCCCCACACACAGATGAAGAAACTGGGGGAATTCAGGTGGTACAGCCCCTCAAAAATGAAGGAAGGCCTGTGAGGGCAGCATTCTTACCAAGAACTGCAGAGCAGAGTCAACGGGTCAAATCCAGCAAGCAGAAGATGTGGCAACCATTCCTTATATTTTGTTTGTGCTTTAACTGCATGACTTATAAATTCAGTTACATGGTTCCACGGTGCTAATGGGCATCCTTTCTTCAAAAAGTAGCGAAATACTGCAAATTTTTCACACTTCAGACAAGTTGCCAAATGAAGTTCATTTAGCTGGGCTCCATACTTCAAAAGAATATTCACAAGTCCAAGGAACTCACAGCTGCACCACCAAAGATTTTTTTGAGAAAAAAAAAAAAAAAAGGTAGTAGTTAGACTTTTGCAGTACTAAATAGTACTGAATAGTTCACAGGCTATTAAAGGCAAATACAAAGATATGAGGGTCTTGTGCTATGAACTGACACAACACAGCAGAAAAATTTTGCTTTTTAAACCCTTTGCACTGTGTAATTTTTAACTGTGAACAAGTATTATTCTTAAAATAGAACAAAGTTGTCTTAAATAAATATGTATTTTTACAAACTGTCAATAGCAGACCACAGCAACAGCGATCTAAGCACCTGCCTAGTCAGGTTCAAGCTCCAGTACCACATGCCACGCTGGCCCTGTCCCCTGGGTGCACTGAGCCACTGGAGGTGCATGCCTGCAATCCCAGCACTGGGAAGGCTGAAACAAGAGGATCACTATGAGAATGAGCCGTGTGGTGAGACCCTGTACCAAATACATAAAATTTTTTTAAAAACAGTCATTAACAAAAAACTCTTTCAAATTGTAATGTGTCTGTACTTGAACATATCACTGCTAATTTTTTTATGAAACAAAGTTAATTATCATGATCAGCTCCTAAGAATTCATTCTAGGAACCTCCAAACTATCATTTCTGTTAGTAATTAATTTATCTCTATTTAGACTTCTAATTTAAAAAAGCAGAGAAAAAGGTTTGTAATGAACAAAATTTTTACTTAAACTCTATAAAATTAAGCCTCCTTAGTAAGCACTTTTATAGACTAGATGTGTCATTTTATATGTATTAAATTGGCTGCAACTTTTCTATTTTAAGGAAATGTTTATTTGGGGGGTAAAGTTTTATATTCACATTTCCTGTTTTTGTTTAGACAGGGTCTCACTATGTAGCCCACTCAGGCTGGCCTTGAGCTCAAAGAACTTGGCCTCCTCCTGCCTCAGCCTCCAGAATGCTCAGGCTACAGGCACGCACAACCATGCCAGGCTCATTTCCACTTCTGAATACCTTAGATATTCACATAAAAATGTCTCATTTCTACGGCTGGCCAGATAGCTCAGGGGATTAAAGCACATGCTTAGCAGACACAGCAGCCAGGGTTCCCTTGGGAGGCTGAAACCAGGAGGATCACTAGGAGTCCGAATCTGTGTGGTGAGACCCTATAGACCCTGTAGTAAATACATTTAAAAAGTCTCATATCTATCTGATACTCTTACAATCACATCTGTGAATGTGCATCTTTTTCTAAGTGTAGCTGAGTTTAATTTTTACTTTCATTTTTATCAATACGTATTTGTAGTATGTAACAATCACGTTCACTGTGAATTGGAGGAAAAGAAAAAGAAAGGGGTGTAAAGGGGTGTAAACATAATTGGTTACTTTTTAAAAATTTTAACACCTAATACTGAGAGCCACTCGGAGCGCTCTCAAACAGATGCTGCTCCTAAGGCACCGCACCAAGAAGCACCCAGCCTTTCTGCACCCAGAACCAGCACGCTTAAGTATTAGTAAAATAAATATAAATTAAAACAAAAAAATGAATACAAGTACCTCTGTTTAGGTAAATACATTTATGCAAGCATACTTACGTAAATAAATATAAAAATTTAAGTAAGCATTAGAATATTTAGATTTTGTTTTATTCAGTAACATAATCCTTAGAAAGGTACCCAACAGATAAAATTCAAACAGTAGCATCAATTTGCATAAATATATTAACTACAGTATCATCTATAAAGATCTTAGAAATGACCTAAACATTTACCAACAGAGAAACAGGAAAGTATGCCACTTTACACAGTCATCAAAAACATTTTGGGGCTGGGGAGATAGCTCTGTGGCACAAGTGCCTGCCTGGCAAGTGCAAGGTTGTGAGTTTGCACCCCGGTCCCACAAAAAAAACTGTCATTCTGCCAGGTGTGGTAGCGCACGCCTGTAATCCCAGCACTTGGGAGGCTGAGGCAGGAGGATTGGTGTGAGTTTGAGACCAGCCTGGACTACAAAAGTGAGCTCAAGGCCAGCATGAACTGCATAGTGAGACCCTGTCTCAAAAAGATTTAAAAAAAAAAAAACTGTCACTTTGACAGCTGTGTAACGCTACCTTTTACAAATCATCTTAGCCAAAAGGTGGAGAAGTAGTGTAACGCAGTCTTTTAAAACTGCTGCTATTTTAAGTGTAACAAAGCTCAGTGAACGTTTACGCTCACTACACAGACAACTATGAGGAGGTTTGCAAGAATAAAACACATCACCCTTGAAACGGACAGAGATTTCATTTTAAAGTTATAAATTTTAACATTTCATTATCCAAATTATAGAATCTCAATAACTAGGCAGCACATATATTACATAAGCCAATATAAGGCCAGGGATATAGCTCAGTGGCTTAAGCACCTGCCTAGCAACCACAGATCCTGAGTTTGATTCCTGGTACTGTAAAAAACTTTTTAAAAATAAATAAATAAAGCTAATATAAAATGCTCAAATCATAGTCATGTGAAATCTACTTCTTTCAAGGCCTGACATATAAAACTTTAAATCAAGGTTTTAAGCAGTTAAGATATAAATAAGTAAAATATCTCCCACCCATGTGTATCATCCTAAGTCTATTTTATCTATTCAATTTGTGCTTGCTTAGTTATAAAATTAAGCACCAAGCCAGATGGCATAGTACACACCCGTAATCCCAGCACTCAGGAGGCTGAGGCAGGAACTCCTTAAGGCCAAGGTGAGTCGGGGCTACATAGTGAATTCTGGGCCAGAACTACAAAGCAAGATCTGTCTAATGGGGGGAGGGGGATGTCAGAAATACAGAAGTGAATGATGCATAAAAGATAAATAATAAAACAAAAACAAAATTTAAACAGTATTGTTATTTATATAGTTACAAGAAGAAATCTGTAATTTCTGTGTAAAACTTAGTAACTTTATTACTTCTCTATTTTACTCTTTCTTCTGATGAGAAACCACTCATTCTTGCCTTGAAAACAACCCTGACCTCCACACTTCCTCCCTCGGCTGCCTTGTGATACACCAGCAACTGGCAACCTTCTGTCTGCAGTCCTGTCCTACAAAAACAGTCAGCACATCTTTTGACCAACATGTATTAACAGTTGCCACCAATTTGTCTCAACCCCTCACTGAACTAAGCTTTTGCTACTCTGCCTATAGCTATTACTTGATTCTGCTCACAGAAGAGATAGACTGTTGGATGTTTCAGCTAAGTTTGCAGGACAACCACGGGTTAGGCTCAGGGACTACCTTCTTACAAATATGAGATATAAGTCTCAAGATGTCTGGCAAATTTCACGCATGTACGTGTCTATGAGCAACTCAGGATTAGCTGGAATCTGCCCACAAGCATCTGAAACTATCAGCAGCCTAGCCACAGACACTTCAGGTCTTCAAGATTTGGGCCAGAGAGCCTATCTTTGCTACTAAACAGAAGTATATGTTACCTCCTAAAAGCACCCAATTAGAGTAAATCATATACTTAGACATTGGCTGTTCAGAAAAAACTACAAAACCAAGAGGCTTTCTTACTAAAAGAATTCAAGACAGTTCTAAGACAGATGGCTTATGCTAACAAAAGGTTAAGGGCGAGGTCAAAAGATAAACTATCCATCTCCAAGTGTGAGAGGGCATGCCACATTAAGTGTCTGCTTGATAATAAACTTAACTGTTTGAATTTTCAGGTACTACACTAAATGTGTCACATGCAAGAGCCGACTCTCTCCCATGACCTTAGCAAGTTTCATTTATCTCTATGGTAGGTATAAACACTGGTGCTGAGTCACAAAGTCAGTGACTGGCAGAGTTGCGATGACACCACCAAACCGAAGGCTAAGTGAGTGTGACACAGCAATTTCTGAACCTCTCTCCTGCAACCATGATGAAAACTGAACTCGTAGAGAAACAGTCAAATCGAGGGTTTGTTTTGTGTTTTTGTTCCCCAGCTCTGGGTATTGAACCCAGAGCCTTTGCAGTTACATCTCCAGCCCATTTTGTTTTGCTTTGCTTTGCTTTGCTTTGTTGGTTAAGGCCCCATGTTGCCCAGGCTGGGCTCAAATTTGTGATTCTCCTGCCCGGGCACCCAGAGTGCTGATGTTACAGGAGCGCGTCACAATGACTGGTACAGTGAGGGTTACTTCAAGGACAGCCCTATGGTTCCCACAGTGTACTGCACGGACGCTCAGTCCCCAAGAAGCACCCATAAGAAAAAGGTTCTCTGATGAAAAAACTGTATACAATAAGCCTACAATAGGAAGATGAATGGGATGATCTGATTTTTAAGCAGTACATTAAAGACATTTTCAAATTACACAATCCATATTTGTCAATCTCCAACACTTTCAGAAGTACCTTTAAAATTAAAGCAATGGGACCATCATTAACCTGAAGACAGCATAAAATACTCTATAACCTGCCTTAGTCTATTAGCACAGGAAGGACGATACGTACTGTTCATGTATGCTTAGCCTACGCTGCAACACGTGCAAATCTCTGTAGATCCTTGCCCTCCTTAGGAATTCATAAAGCAGAGTGCCAACCACAACAATTCTCAGAAGCCCTCCGAGAAAGAAACAACATCACTTAACCTCGTGTGGTCCACACTTAATCCTAGAATTGTTTTTGTCCTGTGTGTTATCTACTAGCATTAGCAATGTACAGAATAAATATTGTACAAAACACACTCTGGAAACAAGCACAAAACTGCCAGTTACTGTTTTCCTTCCGCCTGATGTGAGAAGGGGCAAGAATGTACCCTCAATAGCCTCACACAATTGGCCAGGGCCACACTACAGACGGAGAGGAAGTGCGCAGGACACGAGGTCGCACGGAAGCCTCAGCATACTGTGAGCTGCCGGTAAGGCTGAGAGGAGCTCGGGCACACTACCTGGCCTTGCTATACACGTTACTGAGCACACAGCAAGTGCTCAGCTTTAGATAACCTTTATTTAAAGCATTAATTACATGGACATATCTATCCAAACATTTCAACAATTTTCCATCAATCCCCAATATTAAATTGGGAAAATCCCTCAGATACTAGACTAGGAGAAACATCTAACAAAATATCCGCTTTGAACTATGGTCCATAAGTAAGGAGCACATTATATAAACAGCAACCATCATATCCTGAAAAAGAGAGATTTAAAAAAAAGCAAACTGGGAGTGGTGGTGTGCGCCTGTAACCCCAGCACTTGGGAGGTTCAGGCAGGAGGACGTCATAAAAAAGTCCCAATCTTGTTTTGGAGCTGGAGCTTGTACATTTCCCCAAACTCTACTCTTTCAAGTTCACAAATGGGGGGTGGAGGGAGATACACACAACAGTGACCAAACAAAAGCAGAACAGTAAGAGAAAATTTAACATGAGTACAAAAGTTTATTTCAAACCAGCAGAAAGGGGCAAATATTTTGAGTATTTTATGTTTAATTAGCAAGGAAATATCTAGTTTATGACCTGCATTATCAAAAACTCCTAGGCCTTATCTGAATGGCTTCCCACCACTGACTAAAGACAGAGTGAATGAAAACATCAGCTGGGTCCTGCGTACTCAGTCATGACGCCTGAAACAGACACAAGGACTCCTCTGAAACTAACACAATAGCAATGACCATTATCAGTGGGAAAGACAAACAGAAGACTAAGCTACAGTCTCTTCCTATAGGCATTAATATTTGGCTAATGGCATTAATATTTTTTTAACTTGTTCTGAAATTTCTATTTTCTTCTTCCTTTCCCATTCCCATCAGAGCAATCTTTTCTTAAAATGTGATCATTTAAATACTCAACAGAGCCTTCAATACTAGCTTCTTATCACCCTGTTAACTCCTGAGCCCAAGAAAGGCCTGCGCACTGGGAGGTCTACAATGGAGAAGCCCCTCCCATCACTTCAATAAGGAGGGAGGAGAGCAGGTCACCATTTCGAACCACTTCAAATGGAAACTTTTCCTCTCAAACTGCCACCAAAATGTTTCAGAACATTAATCCTGAGCTTCACAGAGCTGAGCTGGCTGGATAAGGTAAGAAAAAGCTTAAAACCCTGAACTATTATGTCTACTTCTTTTCACCATCTTTTGACATTAACTGTAGTATTTACAAAAGTAAACAGAAGTTACCGAGGAGATAGCTCAGTAGAATAAGTGCTTGCCTAGCAAGCACAAGGTCCTGAGTTCAATCCCTGGTACCACCAAAAAAAAAAAAAAAAAAAAAAAAAAAAAAAAAAAGTAAACAGAAGTTCACTAAACATGAGCCCAAAAGTGTGAGCAGCGGTCTGGTAAGACAGCTCAGTGGACTAAAGCACTTGCTTAAGGCAAGTGCCAGAGACGGTGGTTCAATCTCTGGCACGGCACGCCACACCAGCCCCACCCCCCAGGATGGGCAGAGACGGCCAAAGGAAAAAAAAAAGTGTAAGCAAGGCCGTAAGTACAGAATTCACAGATTTCAGAGAAATAACAACAAAAATGCCAATAAAATAAGCATTTTATTCATTAACACCTTAAATGATCTGTGTGCTGGCCCGACTCCTGGAGCACGTGGAGATGTAAATGAGACTGGGCGTGGTGGAGCAAACCAATAATCCCAGCATTTGCGGGGCTGAAAACAGGAGGTTCACTAGGAGTCTGTAGACCCTAAATACACTAAAGAAAAAACACCTTAAATGAGATAGTACTGATTAAATCTTCTACAATAATCTCACATCCAATTAAATTATTGCAATATATTGTTATAAAAGCAAAATTTAAAACTCCTATCATTAAACTTAATTACTTATTACCAAATCAGTAAAAGACTATCAAATTAATTTTAGAAAACAGCGTTTGGTACTTACGTTGTGACCAAAACCTGAACTGTTATTAGTAATTAATAAATGGAGTATAAGAGATTCGTACTTATTTCATTAAGGAAACAAAATTATAACACACTTACTCACTGAAAGAAAAAATTTAAGCTTTATTAACTTCAGTATTGTCCCACGGGTATGAGCTACATTAATCTCTTCATATACAAAAAGAAAAAAGAAACCCTAGGTAAACTGAATGTTCTTGCCTGATGAGCAAAGCTTTGTACAGAATATCGGAATAATCCATTAGAGGACAAGGACATGGCTGAGAAGCAAGCTAACAGCCTTTGGAGCTCCCAGTCTGACAGAGATTGCTTCAGGAACTACAGGACTTACTGTTTGCCCTGCTGGATTTTGGACTTGGTTGGTCCCAATGCTTTGTATGCCTTGTTTGTACCTTTGGGAATAGTAATGCCTTTTTGTGCCATTAAATTTTGGAAGTATTTAAGTTTTCAACTGTACAGAGGCTCACAGTGAAGAATTTGCTTTAGATCTTCAAGGACATTTGGGACTTAGACATTTCAACAATGGTGAAAACTCTTTTTTTTTCTTCTTCTAGTACCAGGAATTGAACTCACAACCCCATGCTGCCAGGCAGGCACTGTGCTACTAAGCTACATCCCCGGCCCACCATAACGAAACTGTTATGACTTTGACAGCTCTCAGAAATGAGACTAAAATGCCTTTGAATAAAGGGATATACATGAAATCTTTGGGGGGCCAGGGATGAAACTTTACAGTTTGTGTCTAGTTGTCCCTGCAAAACCTCAGCCCACGCAGTCATGGAGACCATTCTGGAGTTTGTGATTAATTTGGGATCCAATGCTGGGATTCTGAGTGAGTTGCATACCCACCCTGGACAGGAAGCCTTCATACGACCCAAGGGAGGGAGAGAGGCTTGCTCTCTGCCGCCGCCACCGCCGCTGCTCCTCCTCCCATTTTGCTCCCACTGTTCGGCTGTCTTCTGCCACCATGACTGGCTGCCCTCTGCCATGTGCCACTCTGCCTTGGAGCCGGCTGACTATGGACTGAAACCTCCACAGACGGGGAGCTACATAACCCTTTCCTTAACTTCGGGTGATGGGTATTTTGATCCAGCAACGAGTGAAAAGTAAACAAGCCAGCAGTGTAACAGAAGGACCAAGCGAGACACGGCCGCCGTGCCTGCAATCCCCGTACTTGGGAGCTTCCGCATAGAGTTCAAGGCCAGCCTGAACTACTAGCAAGAGCCTGTCTCAAAGAAAATACCAATAAGGGCCAGCCAAACAGCTCAGCAGGTTAAGGCCCCCGCAAGCAGCACCGGGGCTGGATTCCCGGGCCCACTGAGATGGCAACGGAGACTGCGCGTGGTGGCACGCCTGCACTCCCAGATCTTGGAGGGCTGTGAGCAGGGAGACCACTGTGAGTGTGGTCTAGCAGTGAGACCCTGAAAACCCTGCAGGCCCTCCCCTCCAGCAAAAAAAAAGGCCAAAAATTAAAATTAAAAAAGGGACTGAGGGTTTAATCAGTGTTTTCTAGATAAATAAGCAGCAGCATGGAGGAGAACAAACCTGGACATTTTTCAGTGTAACAAAAACCGTGCATGGTACTATTCCTAAGTCGACACTCTTCTCCACACACATTAAATGAAGGCACATGTAATTACGATGCTACCAAACTTCAGATTTACTCCCTCAGGAAAGCTGTCAATTAAATTCCCTACAAAGCAGGCAATAAGAGCAAGAGTATCGTAATTTAGTCTACTATCATTAGTTCCAGCCAAACAAATCAAAAGTTAATTAGAAAGACTAAGCAAATGTATACTCATAAAATAATTATTTTGATATTTTAACTTTTTTAAAAATGTTTTTCTAGAGGTAAACCACAGTATTTTCCAATGACCTGTTGCGATGGTTTGGGTCTCGATGTCCCCCAAAGCCTGGCCCACCATGGAGCACGGGCTTCTGGAGTTTTGATGGACGCATGGTCCCACGCGGGGATTATGGGTGCGAGGGCCACACCCCCGCGGGGCAGGGAGCCTGCCACTCTGTGAGGGAGCGCAAGAGGCTTGCTCTCTGCCGCTGCTCCTCACCTTTCGCTCTTGTTGCTTTCGCTGTTTTCTGCCACTAGGAACTTGCCCTCTCCCATGTGCTAACCTGCCTTGGGGCTTCCACAAACTGAGCTCAACAACCCTTTCCTTCTTTAATTCTAGGGGGGAGGCACTTTGTCTCAGCAATGAGAGGAAAGTACCCAAGACACTTGTTTTACTGAAAACCTAGCCCACTAATTAAGAATACATTTCAGTCCAATTAACAGGACTCCCACAGAACAGAACAGCTCTCCTGCCTTTCTGGGATCCACCAAATCGGTAAACTTCAAAGAGCAAAGTTTCTCTATTCTTTAGAGGAATAATGTCTAGAACTTTAAAAAATCAGACCCTTCCAAATAAAAGGCCCAATCAAAAACTGGGGTAACGATACAGATACTTCAGGCAATAAATATATGAAAAATGTTCAGAATCTCTTGCCATTAGAGAAAAGCAAATTAAATCAACACTGAGATTCCACCTTACTCCAGAAAGAAAACACTGGTGGTGGCAATACAAACTAGTACAACAACTATCAAAATCAGTATGGAGATTCTTCAAAAATCTCGAAACACTGCTCGACCCAGCTATTCCCCTTTGACTTATCTTCCTAAGAGTGAAGGACATCACATTACACTGATACAAACATATCCTTGGTTTTGCTTTTTTTCTAAAAAAAAAAAAAAAAAGTAAACTCAACCACGCAGTCTCAGGGCACCCGGGGCGGGGCTGGCACGGCAGGCCCAGCGATCGAACCCCAGGTCCCCGTGCCTGCTTGCAGGTCCATTAGTCCGCTGAGCTATCTGGCTGGCCCTCCATGTTTACAACAGTACAACTGGCAAAAGTTAATCTAGGAAGCAGTCTCTATATCCATCAACGAATGAATAAAGAAAATACAGTATCTACATACAATGGAGTACTGCTCTCCCACAAACAAAAGATTAATTTGAATTTATTTATAGAAAACAGATGCCCTTGAAACCACAATTTTAAGTGAAATAAGACCAACAAGTTTAAGTATCGCATGGTTTCTCTTATATGAGAAGCTGAAATTATAAAAAGCAAAATAAAAGCTATAGGAAGTGGGGAGATGCAGTCATTTTCTCAAATGGGGAGGGGATCAAGAGATGGGAAGGGGAGAGAGGAGAGGAAAAAGGCAGATGGGAAGGAAGGCGCCATGTCTACATCCCAAGCCCACACAAGGAATGCAAGCACAAGGCACTGCAACTGCGTCCTAATAAATTATCTTCTAAAAAAGCAAAGTTTCTAAGTGAAGCAAGAGTCGAAGCTTGTCAGCTCATGCTCATGGCCAAGGACTGCTGTGCACCGAAATGCTCCTCCTTTGTTCCCGCTCTATAGCATGATTATGTTGGAACATGCTTTTCTTCCGTTTACCCTGTTCGAGCTTACTGAACATGTTTCAATCTGTAAATCTGCGTCGTCAGTGTTAGAAAGTTGGAGCCATTAACAACTCCCGTAAGTCGTCTGTGCTGGCCTTCCCCGCTCCTGGACTAAGATGAACATTAGAACCGCTGATCCTGTCCCTGGGCCCTGAGGTTCTTTCTGTCCAGTTCTGTTTCCCGCCTCGAGCTCGGTTCTCTCTCCTGCATGTAAACACTTTCTAATGGTCCATCTTTAGGCTGCCCGGCTCCTGCCTCTGTCACTTCCATCAGCTCTGGAATCCACACAGTGAATTTCAGGGCTGCTAGGGATCCTGCGGAAATGTTCTGCATAAGGCCACATGCAGTCCCAGGTGGGGCTTTCTGAAAGTGGCCAGATCTTGGGTACGTGGTGATGAGATTAAGGGGGACACTGCTGGCATTAAGGGTGCCCAACCCGGACGGGGGTCGCACCAGGCAACAGGCTTCCAACCTGGATGTAACATGAAAGGGCCAGGAGGGCTTTGGCTGCTGCTTCACTGCTGTGCTGCCTTCTGCCTGCTCACTTCTGCAACAGCTAGACTGAACAAGGTGTGTCACAGCGAGGCTTTTCAATTAATAATTTTGCATTAACAGAGACAATTAAGTTTCACCATACAAAAAAGTCACTGGGGAATATATTACCACGAACAGACAGACAGACAGACAGACATACAGACTGCAAATATACCTACTCCTTTTGGAAAGCCATGCACAAGGGAGAACTGAATCCAAAGACTGGGCACATCTGGGCGTCCGGGCTGTACCCGCTCTGGAGAAGCAGCTCCAGGCACTTCTCCTGTCCTCCGAATACTGCTGAGTAAACAGGACTGACTTTGTCTGGTCCAGTTTCGCAGACCCGATCAGTGAGTGGTATTAGTAAGTCCAAGATTCTACAAATACACAAATTCAGGAGCTTTGAACATTTCCACATGTGTATTAATGTACAGGCAGTTAAGATAACACACATAAATGTACAGGTAACATTTCAACTGAACGTATTTCAAGAATTATCATACACTGATTTAAAGAGTCTGGTCTCTCGGTAATTTGGTTAACAAAATAAAACAAAATTTCAAAGCAAATACTAAGATTAACAATAGTTAATACACCATGTATCATCATCTTCAAAGCAGTTATTCAGAATAGAAGACATAAACTAAGAAGATTCTTGCAATACAGAAACAACCAACACAAATCTCTTTTTTTGTCCTTCATTAAATTACATGCTATACAGTTGTTCCAAAATGCTACATTTAGATTCATACTAAACAGAAATAATGTTCCTACAAGTCGTATTTTC
>PVKN010013476.1:0-19904 GCA_004027915.1 Capromys pilorides | reverse complement strand
CACTACTAGTACACAAAGACCAGAAAAGGTATAGACAATAGAGAAGAAATGTTTCTAAATTCCATCAATGGGAGGTTACTATAAATTTGTAATAGAGTCTGATAAACTTAAGTATATATTATAAGCCATCCATGAACTAATAAGATAATAACTCAAAAATAGTAGCATAAATCATTAGAATGTCACACTAGAAAATATTTAATGCAAAATAAAGTGAATAGTGAACAAAGGTGTTATATATCTAAAACCAAAGTAGAATACATACTACTCAAAAGTTGAGATTGTTAGCCTGAATTTAGAAAGCAAAGAGCTCCAAGTGTATGTTGATTCTGAGACACATTTTACACTAAGAAATATAAACCAACTGAATACAAGCAACAACAATAACAAAGCTGGAGTACCTATATAAACATGATACAAAACATATTAATACAAAACCAGTGATACTAAAGCCTAACAGGGACGTTTTAAAACAACCCAATCGGTTAGGAACCAAAACTTCATTTTTAGTTGAAATACAAACATAGACATTTGTAAATGAGCTTCTAAAATTAAAAACATGTGCCCCCTTTCCCCCAAAAAATGTCAAATCACCAAGAAGATGATAACGAGCTTGACAGATTAAAATGGAGAAATCGATGGTTTAACAGTTGGAAACTGCAATCATTTATAGTTTTTTTTAAAGCGCCAACATAAATGAACAAGAAAATACAGAACTTAGAAACCTTACAGGCCATCAGACCTGAAGTGTATCTACAAACATCAGATCCAACAAAGGAGGACATACATTCTTCTTAAGAGTATCTAAAATATCCTTCTGCTTACACTGTATTCTGGGACAAAAAACAGACCTCAATGTAGTTGAAAGGATGGAAGTAATATAAAATTGTCCTTCAGTCATGGATGAATGAAGTAGAACTCAGTAGTGAAAGAAGGTTAGAAAAAACTTTGAAATTACAATGAGATCTGGCCAATCAAAATTTATAGGATGTAGCTAATACACTGTTTAACAGAAAAAAAAAAAAAAAAAAACACTTGATGGCCAGAGTCTACAACAAAAATAATGCAGCCATCCATCTGGAGAACAGTAGAGCAAGAAAAACAAGATCTGTGTAAGCAGAAAAAGAAGCAGTGAAGAACGGAGTGTTAGTTAACGGAATAGAAGAACTGTGGAAGAATATCAATGAAAGAGAAGTTGAGTCTTTGGAAAGATCAACAAAATGTAGTACTTTTAGCCAGCTCACCAAGTAAAGAAAAAGGTGTATTACTAAAATCAGAAAGGTATCAAACTTACAGAAAAAGATGATAGGATTATGAATAGATATCTGTAAATATTAGATAACTAAAGTGAAAAAAATCAGATTTATCAAAAGGCACTAACGAATTCAATTTAATAAAAATCAAGAAATCTTTGCCTCTACCAAAGAGAATGAACCAGATAGTAAAATCTTACCAAAAAGTGGGCGTGGGTGGTGGGAGGGGGGAGCTATGCCAAACATAGAGGGACATATTTTCACTCATTCTATAAGACTAATATCATTTGTACTAAAAGTGAGAAATAAGACTTTAACAAATATCTCCTAGGAATATAGCTAAAGATCCTCAACAAAGTATTACCCAACTAAACCAGGTGTGATGACACACACCTGTAATTCCAGCACCCAGGAGGCTGAGCCGGGAAGGTCACTGTGAGGTTGAGTTCAGTCTGAGATACAAAGCGAGTTCAAGCCCAGCCTGAACTACATAGCGAATGAAATCTTGTCTCAAAAAAGACGAAACAAAAACAAAGAATTTGCTGGCCAGATAGCTCAGCGAACTAAAGCACCTGCTTAGGCAGAGTGAGGCAGCCAGGGTTTGATCCCTGGTGTGCCATGCTGGCCCCACCTACGGGGCACACTGAGAGGGTGATTGAGACTGGGCATGGTGTTGTGCACCTATGATCCCAGTGCTTTGGTGGCTGAAAGCAGGAGAATCACTATGAGTCCGATCTGTGTAATGAAACCCTGTAGACCCTGTACTAAACACAAAGCAAACAAATAAAAAACCACGGAAGTATTAGCCAACAAAATGTTTAAAAATTACACAGCATAACAATAGGATTTATCCCAGGAATGCACAACTGATTTAACATCTGAAAATCAAGTAATGCATTATAACAGACATATAGAATGAAGAACAAAACACATGATTGTTTAAATAGGCAAAGAAAAAATGCTTAATATAATCCAGAATTCTTTTGTGAAAAACCCCGTTAGATTAGAAGAAGATTAATTCCTTAACCTGCAAAAATATCTACAAAATTTCATAGATTACATCTTACCAAAGGGTGAAACCAAATGTTTTCCACATAAGAGCAGAAGCAAAACAACAAGATGCACTCACGTCATTTCTATTTGACATTATACTGGAGTTTCTAGCCAAATAAATTAGACAAGGGGAAAAAAAGTCACCCCCTTGTGATAGTTTTAGTTATTCCATCTCCATTTGCAGAGCACATATGCTTGCCTGGTGCACAGACAGTACAGCGCTTATGGAAAAGTACCTCCAGAATTAATAAACGCATTTAGCAAGGCATTCAAAGTGATGTACACCATCTATTAATTAGCAACAGCTCTTTAAGGAGAGTGACAACAGTATTAATATTTATATTGGCATCAAAGTAAAATACTTAGAAATACATTTAGCAAACCCTGTATGCTGAGATCTGGAAAATGCTACTGAAAAGAAAGCCAAGAGCTCTGATATAAATGGCAAGCATCCCATATGAAATTTTCCTGTCAAAAGTTTTAATGTAGTTAAGTTTTAATGTGCCATGAATTGATCTCCTGATTCCAGATTTGAGCTGTCCAGATGGGCTTTTGCCAAAATCAAAAAGTTAATCTTAAAATTCATGTAAAAATGCAAGGGATTCAGGATAGCCAAGACAATCCTGAAAAGCAAGTGATTTCACATTTCCTAATTTCAAAATTTACTGCAAAATTATACTGGTAAAGATAGTATATTACTGGCATATAAACTTATCAATGGATAAGTTAAATGAGTCCAGAAATAAACTTTCATGCTCATCATTAGTAGATCTTTAATACATGTGTCATTATAGTTTATTGTAGGGAAGAATAGTGCTGGAATAATTAGATATCCACATGAAAAATAACAAACATGGATCTCTGCTTTGCACCATAGCTAGATATTAGCTCTGAATGAATCATAGAGTTAAATATAAGAACCAGAACTGTAAATGTCTTTGCAAAGGGGAGCAGAGTGAATGTCTGTGATCTTGTGTTAAGGAAATCTTCTGAGATAGGACTTCAAAAGAAACAGTCATAAAAGAACAACATCTGGTAAGCTGGACTTCACTAACATTAAACATGTTGTGTTTCAAACACCAGTATTATGGAATGCAAGACACAACCACAGAATGAAAGAACATTGACAAATCATGAGTGTGATAAGGAACAGATATCAACATTCTAAAACAAGTACTTATATCTCTGGTGCCTCAATATTAGAAGACAACATAAATAGAAGTGAGTGAATGCTCTGAAAAGACATTTCTCCAAGGAAAATAAACACCTGATATGATGTTCAACCTCATTAAGGAAATTAGGGCCAAAATTGTAATGAAGCAACAATAGTAAAGGACAGACAATAAATGTTGGTGAGTAAGTGGAGAAATCCTAACCCTCATAAACTGTGGATGGGAATGTAAATAGCACAGATTCTTGGAGGACAGTTGAGCGTGTCAAGTAGTTATGCCTTGTGGCCAAGCACTTCTGCTTTATATCTAAGAGAAATGTAAACCTTTGTCTACACAACATGTTTAGAGCAGATCGTTCATGATAACCAAACAGTGCAAACAACCCAAAAATCTATCAGCTGGTGAATGAATAAATAAAGTGTGGTATGCCTATACTATGAAGTATTATAAGTAATAAAAAGAATGAAATACTGATCATGTGCTATAATATGGAGTAGGCTTGGAAACATCATGCTAAAAGAAAAAAAATCAGTCCAAAATATGTGTTATATGATCCTATTTATGTTAAAATTCAGAGTAGGTAAAGTGATCAGAAAGATATTCATGTTTGTCTACGTTGGATTTAGGGTATGGGGACTGTGTGTGGGTGATGTAGCAAAAAGACCAAGGTATTTTTTGGGTGTGATGAAATGTTTTACAGTGAGAGTTTGGCTACACATGCTGAAAAACGTACATTTAAAGTGAATGAGTGGTATCGTTTACATATTGTATCTCAAATAATTCTTTAAAAAACCATATGCAGAGGAGAAGTTGTAAACCAAATTTGTATTTCAAAGAAAATTTTATATTTCAAAGGAAATATTAATCTAAATGAGTTAATGAGAGTCTTCAACCAAAGGCAATATATCAATCATTGTTTTTAAAATTTTTTAAATTATTTTTAATAAGAAATAACAACATGACAGTTTCAAAACTCGTTAGTAGTACATTCGCAATAATTGATACAATGCATATTGTTGTCCTTGTAGTAGTTATACAGAGTACAGGGTGTAAATGTGTTAAATTTTCTAATAGATATTGTTAAAAAATTTTTTTCTCTTTGAACTAAGAGAAAGTAGTTGTACACATAGTCCAGGGTTCCATAATTGCAGTGGGTTACTGGTGAAACTGGCAATGTTGGAAGCTGTTGATTTAAGCTTTTTTCCAGCTCAGCATACTAATCTAGATTTATGTTTTATGCCTTGTAGTTAAAATTTTCTAGTGGGTGGTTAAGAGCAAGTTAAAACAAGACCTGTATGACAAAATATGTAACTTTTGTGTCTTCCAAGGTCAATCAAATCCCCTCAGGATTAACTTTGAAACCATGTACAGTGTTTGTACAACTGTTGACAGTGTCAGCCATCTGGATGAGTCATGGCCATTGCTTGACCAGTTTGCTCTCTGTGAAAGCATGAGAGAATGTTTTCTCTCTAGGTGACTCTCCTTAGACACACTATACACCTTCAATCCCTTTCCTCTGTGTCCCCATAATCTCTTTGAACAGAAAATTTTGGAAACCACTGAGTTATAGGATGTTATAGCACAGGTTCTGTTCTGTCCTGAGTCCTCACTGACCTTGAAGGGCTAAGGCCAAACTACTGGCTGTCCTTGTAGCTCTTCTTTTTCTCTAATTTTTGGTCTGTAAACTTATATTCTTAGCCCTCCAGAAGAAAAGCTTAGTGATACTATTACTCTATAACATGGGTATTTGAGCTTAACATCACTTTCTTTCTGAGTATCAAGCATCTTAGACCTAACTTGCAATTGGTATTTTCCATCAGTCATTGATATTCTAATAAATCTCTATAGAATGTGATAAAAACAGTTATACATTTTTACACAGACATTTAGAAATCTAAGGATGTACAAAATTGTAGCCTGTCAATCCTATGACATTTTGCTTAGTCTATTACTCTCATTTACTATCCTGTTTTGTTTTCTTGTAGACCAATCATTTACTTGAGAGTATAGCAGTAACTGAAATTACATTAGAAGCAGTACACATCTAAAAGATCAGAATAACAGGCATTCTGAGCATAGTTTTAGTGTTGCACATTGCTATCATCAATGTGAAAAACCTTTTAAAGATTCTTAAGACCAATATCTAATTCATCCTGTGTATATAAATACATAGCTTTGCTCCTGATATGTTTCCTCTCTTTTGTTTCCAGTCACTTTGCTGTTTAACGCTTAAGTCTTGATTTCCATTCAGCTGTGTTATGCCTTTCCATTTTTATTTCTTCTTTTGAGTTCTCACATGAGGAGACTATATTTACATATATAGATCTGGTTTATTTCACTCATGAGTATATGTTCAAGATACATCCATTTATATATGAAATTATCTAGTTTATCATTCTTTATATGTGAGTACTATTCCATTGTATAAAAATATCACATCTTTTTCAACCATTCTTCAGATGATGGGCATTTTAGTTGCTTTCAAGATTTGGCTATTACAAAGTAGGCTGCTCAATCATTGTTAATCAGCTATTCTTATTTGGAAAATCTGTAACTTATGTATTATTATATATTACCTTGTTTCTTGCTTTGTTTTGATTTTTCTTGTTCTTATTTTTACTCTTCAAAATAAAAGAAAATTATTAAAAAATGATCAATGTCCATTTAACCAATCTGGGGCCCATAAATTACAGGCTAATGTGTAATATACTATGAATATAGACCAGGTATATCTAGCTAAAATCAGTCCTCAATAAAAAATCATTATAGGGGCCAGGGGAGATAGCTTGGCAGTCTAGGTGTCTGTCTAGAAAGCACAGAGACCTGGTTGGTTCCCGGGTACCTCATGCCCTGTGGCCCTAGAATCCTAGGGGTGCTGTGTAGGCTCAAAACTCGGCGTGGTGGAACATGCCTGTAATCCCAGCATTGAGGTGGCTCTGACAGGAGGATTACTATGAGTCCAAGCTGTGTGGCGAGACTCTGTACTAAATAAATAAATAAACAAACAAGCAAATAAATAAATAAATAAATAACTGAAAAAAAAAAAAAAAAAAAAAAAAAGAGAAATGGCAGAACCACATCTCAGGTCCCTCTTTCATCTTTTATCTTGTAAATTCTACCAGTCAATATTTACAAAAATTTCTGGTTAGAATTAACATTATTTCAGATATACACAAACTTCACGATCTTGAAGTATGAGTAGTCTTGAGGATGAAAAAATTCTTGCTCTAGCTTGGCCTTAACCACTCAGCAGCAAAGTTTAACCCTGAGGCATAAAAAGTAAAGGCAGATTAGTATGCTGAGCTGTAAAAGGCTCAAGTCAAAGGCTTTCGACATTGCCAGTTCTGCCAATAACCCACTACTATTGTGGCATATTGGACTATGTGTACAACTACTTTCTCTTAGTTCAATGAGAAGAAATATTTGTACCAGCAGTGTTTAGAAAAGTTATCATGTCTGCATCTTGTACTCGGAACAACTACTATAAAGACAATAATGTGCATTGTATTAATAAAAAAAAAAAACTGATGGCAAATAGCAATATAATGGTTAAAGTTTAAAAAAAAGTTTAAAAAAAAAAATTCAAAACCATAGGTTCCAAGAAACTGAAGAAGTTTTAATCTGGAGGTTAAAAAACATGGATTCCAGGAGAGAAAATGGAGTTGCTAAGGAGGAAACATAGTATCTATCTTCAGATATATCAAAAACATGTCTGTGGAAAAGGGGCTAAGCTTTTATGAGTGAACTGAAAAAATAAAGGGTAGAGCTAACAGAGTGTGCTAGTTATCAAAAGACCCAAGGTCACGTTTTGGGAGACAACGGTGTTTTTACTTTGTTGGTAATGAAGTGCAGGCTGAATTGTCTCTTGATCATGAATGCTGTAAACGTGTTCCGTGCCAGCTCTGTGACAGAATGACCTAACCACCTGTCTTGGACTCCACAAAGAAAGCAAAGCACAGACGCGTGTTACTATTATACACAGAGGAGTGCGTAAAGCAAATTGAAACATAGATTGATATGTTTTTTCTAATTTTATCTCTATGCTTTTATGTCCTGAAAAAATCCTATCTCATGTCCATCAAAGAGCTGACATTTTTAAGTGTACATGTTCTCTTAGCAAGTGGAAAACACAGAAAATTGCATGAAGCTTTTCTTTTCCTAGGGTAAACCCAAGTCCATGAAGGTTTCTCAGCGACACTGAGTGTCTTTCTTTAATGAGGTAATTAGTTTGCCAAGTATTGGGATAAGAGCTTTGCCAAACGTGAAGCATCGAATTAAATCGGTGCACAGCAGATATGGCAGTCATGTAGCTTTCTTTTTGTTTATTAAATTTCATCTTTTGAAATATTCTACTACTTATCCATCAGCTCTAGCATTTGCTTAAGGGGTCTACCCCTTTATCAGCTAATTCTTGAAAAAATAGTTTCAGTTCTGAGCCTGGCTTCAAACACGTGTGGTTTCACACTAATAGTGTATTTTTCTTTTGGTAGTTTCTGGGGAAAAGAAAACCCCACTTCAGTCAATTAGGTCTTCTTTTAAATGATGAAGATGCTTCACAAGGATCAGAAAACACCAGGTGTAAATCCGAAACCTGACATTTTTGGAGATAAAAGTCACCCAGGACTTCTGAGCTTTATGATGCTGGTATCACTTCATGCATATTTTAAGAGACGTGAGGTGCCTCTGACATACTTGATTAGAAAACCTGTTAGAAAGTGGGGACTAACTGGATGGAATTTTAAAAGAAGATTAATTGTTGTGTCTTGTTCCCCATCATTCTAAGGAATCATAGCTATTTAATGGGATCAAATCATAAAAATGTTTCTCCTATCAACACTGGGCCTGAAGAACAGATAGCTTAGCTCAAAGGAAGCAACTCTTTGTTCAGCTTCTGGTACAGATTGTTTGTTCCTGCCATTAGACATAGCAGGCAGCTGCCACCCCTCACTGGTTTGTCTATGGAATTTAAGGACCTTAGATAGTGTGCAAGAAGCCTGAAAGTCATAAAGTGTAATTATGTAATGAAGCAGAAAGAAACTGGTCCCTGAAACAACTGGTACGAAATAATAAACTCATGTAGGAAAGGAGCTTCTTCCATATTTGTCTTGTGGGTGGCTCATTTGATGATAGAATGGATTCTTTTCACTATAACAATAAATCTTATTAGATTTTCATGTAGATAGCCATGTGAAATAGTGTGAAGTCAGTCATGTCCTGTTATGGTTTGTGTCAAGCTGTACCCTAAAGCCTCGTGCAGTTATGGGGTGGACTTTTAGAGTTTGTGATTAACTACTGATCCAGGGCTGGGATTATGGTTGTGAGTGCTGCTAGGATTATGTGTGTGAGTGCTTCTGGGATTATGGGTGTGAGTGCTCCTGGGATTATGGGTGTGAGTGCTCCTGGGATTATGGGTGTGAGTGCTGCTGGTATCATGGGTGTTGAGTGCTACGGCCAGGCTGGGGTGGCTAGCCTGCATGCAACATAAGGGAGACAGACTTGCTCTCTGTTGCCACTGCTGCTGCTACTGCTGCTGCCCTTTGCTCCTATTGTTTTGCTGTTTTCCACCGCCATGAACTGCTGCTCTCTGTCCTGTGCCACTCTGCCTTGGAGCCAGCTACGTATGGACTGAAGCCTCCACAAACTGTGAGATAAATAAACCTTTCCTTCCCTCATTTTGGGTGTAGGGTATTTTGTCCCAGCAATGAGAGAAAAGTAACCAAGACATATCCAGACTAAAATTTTGTCTCTTTATTTGGTCCAAATCAGTTGCTCTAAGTTTTTAGTCTAAGAGACGCAAGACAGGTCTTGTAGAGAAGCAGAATCAGCATGACCGGAAAGATCACATGTATTTGCTTTCATTTTAGTTAGTTGAACAATAATATATCAGGGCACTGGGATTACAAGCACGTGCCATCACACCTGTTCTCAATCACCTATCAGCATGCCCCAGTGGCAGGGCTAGCATGGCAGGCCCTGGCCCCTGTGCTCTGCCTGGGCAGGTGCTTTAATCCACTGAGTTATCAGGCAGGCAGGCCCTCAGGAATCTTTTAAAAGAAAAACTCCCTTTGGAGCTAGCCATTGAATAACCACTGCCATTCGTTTTCCCTGCTAATAAAACCTTTTCCAGTGCTTTCAGAATTTTCTCTGATGCAGAAGCACAGGTGACCCACTTGTAATGGAGATGTTCTCGTTTCAGCTGTCTAGCTAATACTTCCCTGTGTGCGTCTGCATGTGCGTGTGTACCTACTTTACTGGTTATTCTTACCCCACCTGATTCTGTAATATATAAAATGTAGCTTTTGAAAATACAGAAAACATACCAAGGTTAAAGAAGTTAGCAATGGCACTGAATTAATCAATGAAGATATGGACATCGGTTGGAGTACATACTGCTTGTCATATGCATAACCTAATAGCCTGTAAGTGAATTATTCATTGAAGGGACCCACTTGAAGCAGGAGTTAGCTATGTAACTCACAGGGATAGTAAGCTAAAATCAGAGTAACTTTTAGGAAACGGACAATTAATCTCAGTGCTGAGGCCCATCAGCTGTTTCCCTTGCGGATTTTTTTTTTTTTTTAAGTAGGCATGGTCCAATGCTACACGAAAAAAATAAAAGAAGCAATCTCAGGATGTTACCTCTACTGATGAATCTAGTTTGTTTGCTTCCTGAGCTAATAAGGCTTTCTTCTTGGTCCATGTGCTGTGGTTGTTGACATGTATAGCTATGGTTCAGTGCTCTTTAAGGATACTGTTGGTGATTACTAGTGGATTCATGTAAAATTAAGTGGCTGATTTTAAAGCTCACAAAAGACTTCAATACCCCTTACATATGTAAATTTTTTGGGGGGGTTATGTCAAGTTCTTTTTTACCTTATTTATGTATTAAACAGCCCAATATTATTTTTGCATGTTATCTTTTGTAGCATTTTTTAAAGCAGGCTTATGTGTTATCATTTGCACTAAAGTGACATACAGTGTGAAGAATCCCTACCTTATTTAACTGGTTTCTAAGTTCCAGTTTATATCATACTTAGAACGTGTAGGTCTGATCCCCTCCCCAAAACTGACAATATGCAGTGCCAATCAGGTTTTTTGACATATTAGATGTCAATTGGGAGGAAAACAAAGTGGTTGAGGATGATTTGGAGTTTTTGATCAGTCCGTGGATGGGGTTGCTGTTAATGTCGGTGTGGGAGGTAGTGAGGAGTGGGAGGGAGGAGCACAGATTTTGGAGGGAAGATACAGGGTCACTTTGGGAAAAGTTAAGGTCCGTGTGTGTCCATGCTGTAAAAGCAGAAAGTGTGAGGCAGCAGATGGATACAG
This sequence comes from Capromys pilorides, assembly GCA_004027915.1. Classification (NCBI taxonomy): domain Eukaryota; kingdom Metazoa; phylum Chordata; class Mammalia; order Rodentia; family Capromyidae; genus Capromys; species Capromys pilorides. The sequence continues at coordinate 9,100 of PVKN010013476.1, read as the reverse complement.
AGGTGCGGAGTTCAGGAGGGTACGTAGCAGGTTAGAAGCTACACAGCTAAGAGTACTAAGGCATAAGTGATGCTTAAAGTCTCAGACTAAATAAGTGAGAGGAATATGGTGAAAGAAAGTTGTCCCTGGCTGAAAGTTGAAGCATTTTACCTTTAGGAGTTTGCAGAAATTGAGGGCAAATCAGCAAATGAGATGGAGAAAAGACAGTGGTGTGGAAGCCAAGTGCTGAAGGTGTTTCAGGCAGGAGTAAGTGTTTGGCGGTGCCCAGTCTATCTGAAAGATCAAGAGGGGAGTTGAGAATCAAGCATTAATTTAGCAAAGGTCATCTGAGGCACTGGAAACCATGATGAAAGCCTGACTGGAATGAGGTTCAGAGAAAATGAGAGGAAAGTACACGGAAGTGGCAAATAACACCCTTGAAGGAAATTACACTTGTAGAGATGGAGCAGAAAGCTGGATTGGGAAATGGGACTGAAAGAAAATGAACACAGGAGACGGCTCAGCATGCTTGTCGGCCAACAGGATCATTGTGGTGGAAAGTGCTGATTGAGAGGGGGACTTTCAGAGAACGATCTTGAGTGAAGGGGTGGGCTCCAGCATTGCCTGTGTTGAGGGGAGTAGTGTCAGTTTACCTATAGTACCAAGCGTAAGGGAGGGGGGAGGAGTAGAAGATAACAGTTGTGGTGAAAGAGGAAACTAAGCTATCAGCTGAGATTGCAGGTTGAGGATGAAGCGCTGCATGTCTGAGGAGACAGGATGAGGCAGATATCAGTTATCCAAGGAAATAGAATATGAAGATTTAGGTTGACGTATGTGGTGAACGGATACATTTATCGCAAAGATAGGTAGATAGATGGATAGAGAGAGAGATTGTCATTAATCTCCCTCAAAATACTCCTCTTTGCTTCAAATGCATTTCTCTCATCATTCTTGCTACTTTCTCAAGCAGTTCTGGGAGTCCTCTTTCAGAAACTTTATGAGGTGTCATAAAAAAAAAAAAAAAAAAAAAAAAAAAAAAAAAAAAAAAAAAAAAAAAAAAAAAAAAAAAAAAAAAAAAAAAAAAAAAAAAAAAAAAGATGAATGCGGCTTCCGATGCCATTGAGCGGAAAGGCAAACTTGTGAAATATCGCGATGTGTCCTCACCTGCTTATTCACTGGATCTCATACATACCTTTGGCTCTTCCCCACCATCAAAATTTTTATGAAAAAAAAATGTTCTAGGTAGATTCAGGACACGGAGGCAGCTATAGCAGCACAACTAAGATGCTCACGGAAGAGGACTCCAAAACTGATTTAGAGCGTGGTGGACCATGGGACTTAAAATCTTTTTGTACGGTGAATGGAAATGTGTGTTTGAAGTAAGGGGTATATTTTGAAGGGGATTAATGGAATGGTGACTTTTAATATAATAATTAAAAACATTTTGAACATCCAGCCTAATTTTCTTCTCTGCCTCATAATATTTTTAGTTTCCTCTGCAAGTTGTATTCACATCAATGGTCCCAAGTTTCAAGTGACACCAGTCAAATCTTTGTGTATCTTTCTCCACCTGTGGCAGCTTTCTGAGTGGGGTTTAGGTATCCATTTATTTAACATTTAGTATTATCATGTAAAAAAAGAAGACAGAAGGGGTCTAGTTTACCTTGTTTTGCATGGGATCAACTTAATCAGATGATAACTCTAGCTTCAGACTCTGGTTAGAAAAGCAGATATGGTTCTTGCCCTCAGGGAGTTTGCACGTGGCCCGTGCCAAATGCTGTTAGTGGCGGGATGAGTGGCAGGCTTCTCTGACAGCAGTTTGGCATGCAGAAGCCAGAGACAGTCAACTGAAAGGGGAAAATGAGTCACTATTTTAAAAATATCATGGCTGTATATAAAGAAATTGTATGAGACAAAATTTCACTATTTTCAGTCAGAACGCTCTCTTCTATGGTCTCTGAGAGTCTTAAAAATATTTTGATACCCCCTTAAATCCTTTGTTTATGTAGTTTGGGCTTATTGACATTTACATATTGGAAATTTAAAAATACTTATTTAATCCATTTACAAATAAACTTGTTACATATTGTTTATGTCCATGGAAATGCTTATGAAATATAATTATATTTTGAAAACAAAATGTTCAGTCTAAAGAGTGACATCACTGTACTTTTTTTTTATGAACAGAATAGATTTATTGGGGGAAAGAAAGCTCCTGTCCAAGAGAGGAACAGGAGGGGGGCCCTAGCGGGTTGTTCCCCAGTATACTTTTTTGTACAAACAAATTTTTGCCTCAGTAGATAGTGGCTGCTTCCACACTTGATCTGTGGCCACATGCATCATGTAAACTCTGGAAAACATTACACATATGGGAAAGAATGAGAGCAATTAAGGCCAAAGTCAGCTTAGAATTATTATAAAAATAATCGTGGTCTTATGAACCCTTTGAATGGTGTGGGAGGCACTTCTGCTCTCTGGAGCAGGGTGAAAATTGCCACTTTCAGTAATAGTTAATTAAAAAGTGAATTAAACGTGGCCTGTGGGTGTTACATGGCAAAGCAAAATAGGCCAACAGTTTAATTACAGTAAAAAGGGCTGATTGTTAAGTCCTTCCCCCCCACTTCTTTAGTATGTATTTTAAAAACACAAAGTTGATATATGTTAAAGGAATCTGGAATTCAATTCTTCACTGTTCCCTCCTGTCCAAAGAAATGACTTTATAGTCTCTATAGTTAGGGACAACTCCACATTTTAAAATAGAGAATGGAAGTCTACTAAATTTAGTTGTCAAAACAACTACATGTAACTAGTATAAAAATTGGTACCTCAATATAATTTAGCATCCAGATATGATCATGGATCTCCCTGATACAATGCTAGTATTTTTTAGGCTGTATTTCTCACTTAGTGCTAATTATTTAGGGGCAGCTGTTTAGAAGTCACACACGTAGTCCAGCAGGGATGAAGAAATTTTACTTACATTTTTCTAATTGAAAATTCCCTTAAGGCCTGGTCACTCTGATATATTAGTCACTCAACAATTTGATATTGCTCCTAGTGTTCTTGGGTAGGTAGAACCAATATTGTCAAAATGACCATGCTCCTCAAACTGTGGTGCAGATTCAATGGAGATTCCTCATCAAAATGCTGAGAACATTTTGGATGCTGAAAAAGCAATCCTAAAATTCATACAGAAGCAGAAGAGACCCAGAATCACAAAAGCAATTCTGGCAGCAAGAGCAAAACAGGAGGCATGGCTGTACCTGACTTTCAGCTGTACCACAAAGCAGTGATGATGAAATGGAGTGCAGCTGGAACAAAAGCAGATGTGGATCAGCGAGCAGGACTCGGGGTGCAGACACTGCCCAAGACACGCTCAGCTCTTTGATTGTTGACAAAGCTTCCAACAGCAGATGTTGCAGGAAAGCTCGCTTACTCAATAAGTGGTGCTGGGAAAGTGGGATTGAGACTGGACCTGATATCTTTAGTAATATATATTGCATCAAAATAAAAATGAATGGAAGACCTAAACATTAGGTCTACTGGAAGATAAAATGGGTGTTTTGGTTACTTTCCTCTCATTGCAAAATACCTGAAGAAAAATTAAGGAAGAAAAGGTTTATCTAGCTTACAGTCTGTGGAGGTTTCAGTTCTTAATCAACTGGCTACAAAGTGGGGTGCTGTGACAGAGGAGCAGCAATTCAGGGTGGCAGAAATCAGCAAAAGCAGCAAGAGCAAGAAGAGGAGAGAAGAAGCCTCTTTTCCTCCCTTTTATTGTAAGCTGGCTAGCCCCACCCCTGGGGATGTGTAGCATTCATGCACACTCAATGCCCTCCTCTTGCACAGGATGAGGATGTTTACAAAGGAAGGTCCCTGGCTCCCTGCTGAGTTGCCTGATGAAACTTCTAAACTTCTCAGATTGACACAATGCACAACATGGTAGAGCTGTAAATTCATGTCATTATCACCCCAGGATGTAGAACTGATGAGTTAAACTGCTAGACTTCTCAAATTGACACAATATATCAACCAAAACAATAAAGTACTTGAAGACATAGATATAGGGAAAGGTTTTCTAAACAGGACCTCAACTACACAAGAAATAACTATAAGAATTATCAGATGGCATTGCATCAAACTGAAAGGCTTCTGTATAGCAAAAGAATCAAGCAGCAAAGTGAAGAGACTACATAAAGAACAGGGAAAAGGTGTTGCCAGCTACTTCTCAGACAGAGGACTAACATTTCAATTATAGAGAGCACAAACAACAACAACAACTTCCTGAAATTAAAGACCCGGCCAAAAATTGGGCAGGACTAATGAAAAGGTACACTGCATAGGAAGAAATACAAATAGTCAAAAAATTCATAAGAAGTGCTCAACATCTTTGGCCACCAGAGAAACGTAAATTAAAACAACGCTAAGATTCCATTTTAATCCAGAAAAGGGGGCGATCATTAAGAATCAAACAATAATAAACATTAGTGAGGTTGAGGAAAAACTATTTCTCATTAATTGTTGGTAGAAATGTAAACTAGTACAACATCCGTTATGAAAAGCAATATGGAGATTTCTCCAAGCACTGAAATTAGCATATGACCAGTAATCCACATACTCGGCATCTTCCTCAAAGATCTTAAGATATCATACCACAGCAATACATGCATATCAGTGTTTATAGCAGCACGGTTCTGGAGACAGCCTATATAGCGGACAATAGAGGGATAGACAAAGAAAATGTGGTACCTATGTGTAATGGAATATTACTCAGCTATAGAGAATGACAGATTTGAGACATTTGTGGGAAAATGGATGCACTTGAGAAATACAATGTTGAGTGAAATAAACCAGACACACAAAATTTAAATATCATATGGTATTGCTCATTCGAGTGAGGTAAAGTACAAACAACAAGAACAAGGATGAGCAGAAGGAGACAAGGAGATGGAGCTCTTGCAGTAGGGAAGTGGTCCAAGGGGAAAAGTGGAGGTGAGAGGAGGAAAGGAGGAAATAAAGTAGAATAAAGCTCTGCCTTGTAAAGGCCCTTAACAACCTCAATTAAGGTAAGCATTATATGCTGCAATATGAGCTAAGATTAATAATATCAGCAAGAGTGGAAACAAGAAAAGAGGAATTGGAACAAGAGGAAAGGAGAAAAGGGGATTCAAAAAGAAACAAGTCATCCCCAAGATGACTGTCAACTGCATGAACTGTACACATGTGCTAATAAAATAAAAAACTTAAAGTTTCAAAGGAAAAGGAAACAAGAAAGGAGAATTCCGGAAAGCCATTATAGGATTTAAAGCAGGGGTGGTGAACACATGATGCATGTGCTGCAAGGGGCTGTTTGTTATCACTGAAAGCTCTAAAAGGTTTGTCACCACTGCTTTAGAGTAGTCTATCATAGTTCTTTCTAGTCAATTAGTGAATTTAGTTATTTATTTGGTACAGGGTCTCACTAAATAGCTTGAACTTGTAGTGATCTTCCTATCTCGGCCTCCTCAGCACTAGGATTACAGGCATGCTCCACCACACCCAGTTTCAGTGGCTGGTAGCCTGCCTGGGGTTCTGTGCATGTGGTATTGGGGATTGAACCTAGGTCCTTGTGTTTGCCAGGCAGGCACTTAGACTGCTGAGCTATCTCCCCATATATGTCTTTTCCCAGTGCTAGAAGCATTGGTATGTACTGCTTCCTCCCCCAACCCTGCCCTGTCCCAACACACATTTCAGGGACGTCTGGAACAAGAGGCATATGCTTTCTGCTCTGAGAAATGAAACAGTCTCATAAATCTGCATATTTTCATAATGGAGATAATGGATAGTTAGCAAGCTAGGTAGATATCTAAAACCTATCAATAAGAATTTGAGAAAATACAAGATGAGCAGTATTTTTGCTCTTCAATTTTAATTAATTAATTAATTAATTAATTAATTAATTAATTTTTGTGGGACCGGGGTTCGAACTCATGACCTTCCACTTGCCAGGCAGGCACTTGTGTCACAGAGCTATCTCCTCAGCCCCTGCTCTTCAATTTTAGAAGACCAAAAATGATTACATTTTTAAGATAGTAATCATGAAAGAGAAAAGGAATAACCAATTTTACTCAATCCTTTTAGTTTTGAGTTCCTTGCCTATTACCATCGTTTCCTCCAAATCACAAAAGACTAACCCATTTCCTTAAATGGCCACAGTGAAGCACCTAGTTCAGTGATTTTCAATCATTGAAAGATGAAAATCACTGGTGAGACAAAAGCACACCCATGTCCTGGCTGTATGCTATGTAAGTTAAGATCAATAATCGGCACTGTTTTTAAATTCTCAGGTGAATCTAAATTTTTAACACTGCTTTGTTCCATGAGTATAAGTAAGCCATGGTCCTTGCTTTCAGGAAGTTCATCTACCACAGTGGAACACGAATATGTAGACACTTGAATGACTTTACCAACTCCAGATATAGAGCTTGTTCTTCCAAGATTTACAGTCTATGCTTTGGAAATGATACATATAGTATTTCTAGCCCATTTTTCACATTAAAAGCATCATTATCAGCTTACAGATGTTAACTTTTTATATTTTGAGATGCTGGGGATTCAACCCAGGACCCTGCTTATGCAGTGTAAGCACTCACTGCTGAGCCATGTATCCATCCCAGTGCTGATTAGATTTCTAAGAGGCGAATAAATGGACCAACATCACAGGCATGATGCATATTCAGCAAGTGTGAGTCTGCTGCCTGAACTCTCTTCACCATGGGACAGCATCCACAAAAAAGACCTGCCATGTATTACTTCCTGTAGTGGATTTCTAAGTGGTGGGCAAAGTGTTACATCCAGCTGAATTGAACTAGTATGTGCCAGGTTAGGAGGCCCACCTGAGGACAGGGGCCAGTAGTGATTCAACAGAACTAGAGAAGCTGTTGAGAGGCTGTTAGGGAATCTGTTTGGAGAAGCTGTTGGAAGCTATTGGAAGCTGCTCTTTCTCTTGGGCTATTCTGCAGGAGAACCTTGTCATGCTGGTTTTCCTGATGAACTTGGCTATTGTCACTAGAAGAGCTCAGGACCTTTGTATTACTGAGAATGACCACCGTTCGCTTTGGTGGAGCTCTGGTCCTCACCTTAAGCATCGCCTCCTGGCTCTGGAGGGGAAGACAGTGCACTGCTCAGCCTCCTGGGGAAGCTTGTCATGTTGGTGTTCCTGACGGGAACTCAGTTTTCCTCATCGCTGGAGGAGCTCAGAACCTCACCGTTGCTGAGGATGCTGTGGTACTTTTGGGAGAGCTCTGGTGCTCACCTTGAGCATTGCTTCCTGGCTCCAGTTCAGATCCCTCAGCCTGCTAGCACAGATCCTTCATCCTGCTGGCATAAACTTCTAGCTTCCACCACTGATCTTTGGGCCATTCCAGAACAGGTCCATGAAGCAGGCCTGCATGAGACTTGTCATGGGCTGTAGACCTCCAGTTTGACTTGTGAGAGGCATTCTTCTGAGCTCTAGGTTTTCAGCAGGATTCACGTGGGATATTAGGATAGAGACCCTCAGCTGGATGCTTTGGTCCTTAGTGTGTGGACCGATTTCCTTCACTTCTTCCACATAATTCTTTGGGTGATTCATTGGAAGATAATATGATAAAATGTGTCCTATATTATATTGTTCCCTTTGAAAACCACCAAAACACAACACTTTCCTTCACAAATCAATAGGAGCACTGAAGTTATGTTGTCCCACCTAACCACAGGGGGCCATGAAGTAGGTACCATGGGGCCATACTAGGGGCAAACAGGAAAGTAGCTGCCTAATAGCTCAACGACTGTCACCTGAAGCTTCCCACAGACTTCTTTTGCAATCCTTCACATTCCATGAGAAGTGTTATTATCCTTCCTATAAATTCACCTCACCATACTACATTTTAGTTTTATGCAGTAATTAATATCTACAAAGTAAGTGATATTAATGGCTTTTAAGAGACCCAGGAGTCGATGTCACTCCCTATCCTGATCTCCAGGGACAATCACTTTCAGTTCTAAGGTTGCTCTTCCTTATGCTGTGTCCATTATTGCTCTGCTACTTACCTTCATTCTGCCCCAGATGTATTGGCATTTCATATGGACAATCCCCTCAGAGGCCAAGATTTTCTTTTGGATGAATATGCCTGGCAACAAATGGCGCTGTCTCCTTTTTCACTTATATTATCTCTGAGTGTTTATTCCTTTAAAAAGAAATTGAGGCTACAGTATAGCCCAGTGGTATGAATGAGCTAGGATTCATGAGACCAACTTGGATCCTGGAACCAAAAATCCCAATTTACTATTTTCTTGAGGTTTCAAGAGGAAACAGAAATATGCTACATATGTTTATATCCCCAAGCCTTGCTCTTCCCTAAGTTCTACTTCGTTTTCACTCAAGTGGATAAAAGGAGTCAATCTCAACGTATGGGAAAATCCTTAAGCTTCTGGGTCTCTTAACATCAGTTGTAACATGGGAATGTTTCCAAAGTTTTGCTTTTTGAAGTGAAATTTATTAGAAAGTGAATATTCTAAACAAAGTTCTTCCTAGGAAATACGATGTACTTTCTTTTATAGTAGAAGAGCAAACTTTGAACTCATAAGTAGAAAATTCAGTTGGAGAATCTCTCAGGTATTCACAAATTACATTCATTTTATATTTCTCTGAATCTTTCCACCTAGCTAAAGAATAACACAAAAGCTAGCCTTGAATTGGGACTCAGCGGAGAAAAATAAAATTTTCCGTCTTGTCAGGTCATTGATTTTATGACACTGACTTATATTTCCCCAGGCTTCAGAAATCTTTCCAACTTTTATTCCTCTTTTTCTCTATTTTGCTTTGAGAATCCCTCTGGGGATCGCTTATAGATTTTTTTTCCTCAATAAAGGTTAGATATCTCTTAGGAGTCTTTTCAGAACACATGAGAATGAATAAAGGACAGATGTTGATCCCAGAGCAGTATACATGCTCCACTGTAATAATGTACAGAAACTATTACTATTATTATAGGCATTTGTGGATGTCCCATAGTTGATAATTAAGAGGAATTTGTTATTTCTTATTGTCACCATGATCAGACAGAAAAGTTCTCTGGAATTATTTTTCTACTACCCAGAGAAA
>PVKN010013475.1:0-19903 GCA_004027915.1 Capromys pilorides | reverse complement strand
GGTCTAAAGCGCCTGCTTAGGAAAGCTTAGGCAACCTCAGGGACGCAGTTCAATCCCTGGCACCACATGCTGTGCCAGCCCCACCCCCAGGGCAGGCTGAACCCGCCATAACACGAATGAGTGAATGAGTAAATAAATAAATAAATAAATAATTAAAAAAAAAAGAATGCAATAAGGGACATGTACCTACTATCAAAAGTAGAAGATGACAAATGTGCAGGGTTTAAAGGAAATGGTTCCCCTCCCTGACAACTGAGGCCCAAGGTTCTTGCAGTTGTGGGGCTTGCCAGCTCAGTGGATTATAGCACATGATTCAGTGAACAATGCACTCAGACCCTGAGGACCATGGTTTGATACTGTGCCCCACTTGGAGCATGACCCCTGCCCTTAAGGTAGCCTGAGCCATCCAAGAAAAAAAAATGCTTTGCCACAAGACAGCAGAGTGTAAGAGCCTAGACAGAATCACCTCCAGTATCCTCCCGTCCAGATGGGGGATATGAGGCTCAGATGGAGGAAATGACTTCTCCCTAGTTATTGCAAGCTGGTGGAGAAGCAGGACAGCAGCCAGCTGCCTCGTGTCCCCGGGCTGCTCCTCTAGCCTGCCTTTCACCTGTAATGCATGGCCCAGGGGAGCTACTCCCAAAGTAGCTTGGAGCAACCTGTCAAACTAGTGTGCTTGGAAAACAGCTGGAATCACACAAATTCCCACTCCTGTGCTAGAGGTGGTGATTTAAGCTGTGCAACAGCACAAGAAAAGTACATTTTAGATTGTACAAACGTGAATACAGTAAAAAAAAAAAAAAAAAAAAAAAATAGAGTAACTGCCTTTAAAGGGGAAACCATAGGGGTTGTTTTGTTTTTGTGCAGCTAGAAATTTAATCCAGGGCCCCAAATGTATCACTGAGATATACACCCAGGCCACTTTCTTTCTTCACTTATCTGTTTGCTTGGGGAGAGGGTGTGCCGGGAATGGAACTCTGGACCTTACACTTGCCAGGCAGGTGTTGTCCCACTGAGCTATATCCCCGGCAGGCCACTTTAAAAAAAAAAAAAAAGCATAATCATAATATCAGAGCTAGGAAGAATCTCGTATGTCACCAATCTAAATTATAGATCTCATGCCCTTCTATTCTACTGAAATAGAAACTGAGCCCTTTGGGTTGCCTGAAGTCCTGAGGACCTCAGTGTCCTTAGGAATCTTTGAGAGGCTGTCTTGTACTGAGCTGCAAGCTCCCCATGTACTAGATCTAGAAACTCCCAACTTCCACCCATGACCCCAACACAGTTGGTACCAATGTTTGTTCCTGGATCTGTACAAATGTACCTCCCACCCTCATGAGGGTGCAGGAGATGAGGATGGAGAATGGTGCACTTGATGCTATCCTACCCAGAGACTCCTCCATCCCTTACAACTGCTAGGGGCAGAGGGTTGAGCAGGATCCATGCCTCCTCTGTTGGGCCAATGAGTAGACTGAGTTCATGGGAACAGACTTGACAGCTGGGCAAGCTCCCCTTAGGGGGCTGCACTCAGGCTCTATGACTATCTAGGTTAGGGCCAGGAATAAGAAGAGCATGTGCTGTCTCTAACCACACCCTAAGGCCCACCAGGGAGAAATCCTGCCCCAGGTATCCAGAAGGGCTGGGACCTACACCCTCTCTCACCCCACTTGCAGGTCATTGTGCAGCGGTCACTGTCAGCCCGGAACTTGAACCATGCCAAGGCAGGCTCCATCCTCGCCAGCTACCTCAAGATGCTGCCCATGGGTCTGATGATCATGCCAGGCATGATCAGCCGCGCACTATTTCCAGGTAGGACAGGATCGGGTGCTGAGGTGGGGCGACAGGTTGCCTATATTCCAAGGCCTTGATCTACAAAGACCAATAGAAGGAGAGGCAAAGAAGGATGTAAACTGTCACCCACCATGGGTAACAGCACCACAAAGCAATCAACCATGAGGTGACTTAGCGCAAGAGTCAGACAAGGACCACTTAGAGCTGCAATCTTGTATAAAGGAACATCTTTGAGCCCAGCCATTCCCTTATCTGTCTGCAAACTAGAGACTGTACTACCCACATGGAAGGCAACCTCAAAATCCTATAACACCAGGTGCTTGAGACCTCTGGGTGTGGAAATGTGTATTTCCTTTGGTGGTTGAATCCCCAGCATGACAAGAGCCTGTTGTGTGGCCCCAGGGGATTCCTACCCATCCCTGTTCATCAGTTGCCCCTTTGAACCAGGAACATGGTAGATCAGAGGAGTGGCATCTTTGCGCTCTCAGGCATTTGCATCGAGGGACTCCTGTGACCCCTGATGCGAGGGACCCAACCCACCTGTGCCTCCTTGTCCCCAGAGCGCTGGGCCTGCATCCTTCTCGATGTGTCTGACTCTTCTTTCATCTGACTTTGTGTCCACGGAGAGCCACCCTGGGGCCCACCAAAGGTCCCTCGGGTTATGTGGGGGGCACTCAGCTGTCGGCGAGTTAGCGGGGCTGGCCCATTGGTCATCTGCTCTGAGTTGCGCCTCCGGAGGGGGACTGAGCGCTCCCTAACCTCGAAGTATTCATCTGACATGGAGGAGGCTGCTGAGGGCCGCCGGGGACCAGGGCCAGAGCTAGAGCTGCCTGATAGGCTGTCCTGGTCACTGAGGGTCACGTAGTCATCATCATCTTCCTCCTCCTCTTCCCCATCCAGCCCATTGGGGAGCCCTGCCCCCAGGCCATCAGGGTTGTCCTGGGTCACAGATAGCTGCCGCTGGAGCATGGCGTGGTCTGAGTCCACTGTCCTAGACACCCCAAGGTCTGTCCCATTTGGGGTTGTCTCCTCCAGGGTCCAGTCAACACCATCCTGTGCAAACAGATCACCATCCTTGCCATCCTGGGCAAGTAGCTCTGCCACAGGGACTGTCCGGGGCTTAGGGACTGGAGGCTGTGGCTCAAGGTCCCCCTGGGGGAAGCCATTCTCAGCTGGAACACCCTGGGGGCTGCTGGGCCCTGGGGTAGGGCGGATCTCCTGGCTCTGCTTCCAGAGCTGGTGTTGGGTGCTGGCATGGGATGTGTCACGGATCTTGATGCGGTTCATCTGGCTGGGCTGGGGATTCCAAATGTTGGGATCAATGATATTGATGTAGCCCAAGATATCACTGCCAGGCTCTGGGTCTGGCTCCACCCATGTGGGCAGATAGTCAAACATGTTGGCCCTCTCCAGGTTGAGCAGTCCCGGATGGATAGGCAATGGCAACTCAGGAAGGTCACCTGGCCGCTCGGCCAATGCAGGGCCCTGCAGCCCTGGAGGCTTCTTGACCTCCTGCTTCTCAGAGGAAGAGGTCTTGGCAATCTCATCAACACTCTTGGCCTTGACCAGTGCATATTTGGGGTTGACAAGCTTCTTAGCCACAGATCCTGCAGGCACCAGGGGGACCACAGCAGGTAGCACAACAGGTTCTGGCTCTGGCTCCTTCTCCATGGGGATGTCCTTGAGGCTTACTCCCTGTGACATGAGGTACAACTCCTGGAACTGCCGGTCAAACATCTCCACCACTTGGCCAGATAGCACGGAGATCACGTTACGGTCTGTCCTTGCAGCTGACCATGTAAAGCTGCAATACAGAAGCAGGATGGCACTGGTCACACACACACAGGGCCTACTACCGCTTGGGCCCAAGTCCCCTACTCTACAGTCTTCCCCCACCCCGACTACAGCAGGCGTCTGGAAAGCACACCATATATACCAAGCTGGTGACCATCAGACTGTGACCAAGGGCCTGCTGCACAACACAGGCCAGACCTCAGTCTAGGAGCCCAGAAAAGTGGACCAGCACTGTACTCTCGGCTGCTACTGGATTCACAAGGCAGATGAAAATCTCAGTCTAGCACCTAGAGGCAAGTGCCGTTACAAAGCCTCTGCACCACCAGCCCTTGGAGTGACTTCAAGGGCTGTGTGATGATGGTACCTGCAGAGCTGGCCCTGTCCCTGAAGACAGCCATGAAAATGACCACTCTGCAGGCCTGGGCAGGTGCATCCTGACCTGTCTCCATCCCACCTCCAGGCCAGTAACACAAGGGGCTAGAGCAACAGTCGCCGTGGACAAAAGCCCTCTTCTGCGTGCCCTCAGAGATAGGCAGGCAGGCATGCCCAGCCCCCCGACATACTGCAGCACTCTGGGGACCTATAAACTGAAATAACCAGGTTATAAGACATTAGGGTTAAGGGCAGAAACCAGCTGGGAACCACAGGCACCACTCCCCCAAGCCCCATAAAGAGTCACCTGTAGGAGCCACACACTGCTCGGTCTCCATCCACAAACATAAACTTCTGGGCCAGTGCGCCCTTGAACTTGGTGGCTGACCGGGTGAAGAACTCAGTTCCCCCACTGCTGCGTACCCTGAGATTCTGTGTAAGTGAACAGAGAGGCCAAATTAGACAATTACAATACCAATCACAGGGGCCAGGGGTGGGGCCAGCAAACCACCAGAGACCAGGGCGGGCTGTGGAGGATGGGGAAGAGGCTCTGAGGCCTGCAGGAAGGGTGTGGTGTACCTGAAACTGCAGGGCCCAGCGGCACATGGAGGGACCTGACACTGCTGACAAAGAGACTGGGCAACGAAGGACTCAGCGTTGGCCCAAAAAATATGTACAGAATAGCACTGAGCAGGACAAGACCTGTGCGGCCAGGCCAGTTTGGAAAGTGCTGCTGCAGCAGATGGAGGCTGGCGTGGGTTATTTTGTTTGTTTCTTGAGTCAGGGTCTAACTATGGTGCACAAGCAGGTCTCACACTCTGGGGCTCGAGGGATCCTCCTGCCTTAGCCTCAGTCTGGGACTATAGGAGCGTGCCATCATGTCTGACTGTCAGATGTTAGGGCCAAGGGGAATTTTTATATTGGTCCCATGAACAGCTGAAGGCTGTGTGACTGAGAGAGGCAGGAAGGTGGCGAGGGTCAGGAAGAGGACCCAGACTAAGCAATCTGGGCCCTGCACTCTTGACAACCACGCAAATCAACCTTCTAGAAGACTGGCCAGCCAGGCCTCTTGCTGCTCTTGACACCCTATCTCCTGGTCCCTGCTGGTGCTGCGCCCTCAAGGCAGGACTTACAACAAGCTCTCTTGCTTCCCAAAGGCCAGATCAAGCCTGGCATCCAGGACAGGCATGGTAAACAGTCAGTGAGGTTCACTTCCTCACACAGCTCAAGTGGCTTGGTTTGGGAGCAGGTAGAAAGGCCCTCAGGGACCAGAGAAGGGAATGGAGACCCAGAGAGAGGGACCCAAGAGGGGCCCAGCAGTTAGGTACAAATGTCGGCCTTTCCTAGCCCTGGCCTCTGAGGAGCCTCTCTCCCCAGTGGGGCGTCCCAGGCCATGACTGAGGGCCTGATGCTGGCTGCCTCCCTGCAGCCACTGCTGGCCCACAGCAGACCTGAAGGTCAGGCCCAGAGGAACAGCCACGGCTCCCAAAGTGGAACCTCAGCTAGACAAGTGACCTGGAGCTCACCGGTCCACGCTGTGTCAGGGCTCCTGAACTCCTCCCAGTGTGACTTAGGAAGCATGCAGTCATGCTGTGAATTCCCATTTCAACTCAAGCCCCAGGATTCTGATACCCACCCAGGACAGGAAACCCCTCAAGAGCATCCCACCTGGTCTGCTTGCACGCCTCTTCTGATGGCAGTCCCCCTCCTATGAGCAGTGGGCTGCCTTCAGGCACTTAGAAATGACACATTCTTTGTCAGACAGGGCTGTGACCTGTCCCCTCACCCCCTCACTGGCCCTAGCTCATTAACTGCCCACATGTTCACTTGCTCACTGACTCCTGCTGAGGCCTCTGGCAGCAGACACAGTGGTGTTGGTGACAAGGATCCCATGGAAGGGAGAGGAGGCTGATGGGTAAACAAACCTTCAAGAATGGCCAGGAACACAGAGGAAGCAACTTGGGTGTAGGGGTGGCTGGGGGACTCCCAGCAAAGAATGATGTGGGTCAGGGTAGGAGGGCAAGGCTTGCAGACAGAGGGACACAAAGCCTGGCATGACATGCAGACTGTGTAAGAGCCGAGAGTGCCTCAGGAGGCGTGGTGGGTACAGGAGCCTGCTGAGCGGGCTGAGCCGGAAGCTGATGAAAGACCCTACACCTGCTCAGTCCCTGGGCTTGGCTGGGCAGTCAGAGCCATGGGAAGATTAGAACAGAGGGTGCTGCATGTCAGGAACAGTCCTAGCTATTTGAGGATGTGTGAAATGATTGGAGGATGAGGGCAGGGATTGAGGCTGAGGGAGACTTGAGAGAGGACATGTCCACTACACCCCTGTGCTGGGTTACCTCCTATATTCCCACCCTTCTGGCCAGGGCAGACCCAGGGTAATGTCCACAGAGGCAGATAGGCTGATGGGGGTGGGATCCTGGGAGTTCTCATGTGTGACACCCACCCAGCTGTGACATGAAGTCACCTTGCTGTTGGGCCCACACAAGGCAGATCAGCCTCAGTTGCCAGGAGGCCTTCCCAACCCCCACCCACAAGATACTTGTCCACAAGCAGCCAGTTTAACAGGAAGCTGGCCTCAGCCCAGGACAATTAACACTCGTGACTTTGTACCCAACGCAGAACATGCTTGGGGATCAGAGGTCAAAATAAAGATCTGGGAGGCCTTCCCCTGTCATCTGTGGCCAACCACAGCCAGCTCTGTGGTATCCTGTGGTTCCAGCCCGACACTGTGCTGCGACCACACGCTCCTCCTCAGCCACCAGGCTCCACACCGCTCCCCAAGCTCTGTCCAGAGAGGGCTCAGGATGCCAGCACTTGCAGCCCGGGGTGACTGAGGAGCCACGTGAGAAGCAGCCCGCAGCTGTGCAGCTGGCCTATTGTGTGACTCAAAGCCTCTGGCCCTCTCTGGGCTTTTGTGTCCCTGTCTGCACACCGAGGGGTTGCCCCTAACCTTGAATCTATCCATGGCTGGGGCTTGGCAGCAGGTAGGGGCATGCAGCAGGATCTCCCCCATTTCCAGGCTGTTCCTGGCCTGTTCCTGGGTGGCCCCACCCCACAGGCCTGGCCAATGAGGTAATGTCTCAGGTGTCTGAGCAGAGGTGGGGCATTCCACAAAGCCTCATTGTCTCCCAGGTCCTGGGATTCCCCCCTGCAGAAGATGAACAGATGAGTAGAAGGATGCAGGGATGCCCAAGTGGGTGCACAGGGCAAGTCCTGGGACACGCTAGCACTTTAGCTCAGAGTAGGGTAGGGTAGGTGGGGGTGGCCAGGCAGCTCCTCATCTGTTCTTAAAGGGCGGCTTCCACACCAAATGCACGTCAGGATGGCACCAGAGCTGGGGCGGATTGCAGCATCCTGCATCGAAACCACCCAGGCCTCTAGGCCTCCTGGGCTCACTTGAGCTCATGAAACAATGGGACTCATGTAAGGCCAACTAAGAGTGGAGCAGCTGGCTCTGGGCATTTGCAAGCTCTGGCCTAACGCTGCTGGTGTCAAACAGCTGCTGACTAGGCCTCTCGATGCCTTGGCTTTCTCATCTGTAAACAGGGCCTGCCCACATGTACTCTAGTTTCACACAGAGCATCCCAGGAGATGGCCACTGCCAGCATGGGTGTTCCATGACAGTGAGGGACATGGTCTGTGACTGACCATGTGGGTGGAGGACTGATGTTTAGAAAGATACAGAATCTCTGGGGACCCAGGGGAACTCAGTGTGTTTGGTGGGGGGGGGGGGGGGGGAGTTAGGGGGGCTCAGCAAAAGGAAGATACCTGCCCACATCTCCTCATCCCAAGGCCTGAGGGTCTTCAGCCACCCACTCTGTCAGCATCTCCTGGGCTAAAGGAGGTTGGAGAGCCCCAAAGATGCATCCTGATCAGGCCTGAGCTCATTGGTGGCCTTTGGAGCCCTTTGGAGCCCTTTATAGCCGGGACTGTGGAGCTCAGAAAAGAGCAGAGACTATTGTGGTGGGAGACAGGAGTGCGGGACTCAGACGGTCTCCATTCTCGCTGAAGGGCCTGCTTTTCCTGTGCTGTGTCTAAGGTCAACACTCACCCTGACTTCTAAGCCATCATGATGTTGGGGTGTGAAGTCCTTTGTGAGTCACCTTTATGTAATGGGATGGGGGAGCCTGACAGGACAGGGCTGAGCCAGCCTCCCTCCACTCCCTTGTCCGAGGGTTCCTGCCTCTTTCCCTAGCCCAGGGCTGCTACACTGTGAGAGCCATGCTGGGCATGCAGGATGTTAATAATTTCCTCGGCTCGACCCACTAGATGATGCCTCTGGACACAGCCCAAAGTGGACCAGTCCCCCTCCCACCCTGGCTAAGAATCCCTGCTGTATGCCCTAGACCCATCACAGACCTTGGTCTGGATCAGACAGGGCAAGACAGATGTACTGAGACCCAGGGAGGTACAGGGGCTGCCTGTCTCCAGATCCCTCATCCCCGGCCTGGCCTCTGCTCCCAGACCAGGCCCACTCAAGATGCATCTTTCAGCCTTCCCACTTTATGCTAGTGCAGGAGCAGCCATGGGCCTGTCCCACATGAGACCTTATGCTGCATTCTTGCCATGTGCCTTCCTTACTGAGGTTTCTTCCTTCAGCAGAAACGGTCCAGACTTTGCTGGACCAGTAGCTGCTGGTTTTTCCAGTTCGGCCACACAAAGCCAGGTAGTTTCCTACACTGGCCAGACTTTCATGGCTCCTGTTCAGCGTAAGCCAAGAGCGTCGAGGCCCAGCCTGGCTCTTGTTGGCCCTGGTGTTTCTCCAGCACCCAGGAGCACCCCAAAATGCAGCCTGGTCATTGGTCTGGCCCTGTGACCTTGAGGGAACATGAGGGTGAAAGGCTGGGTGTTCTTTGCAAGGCCTACTTCCCATCTGTGATACTTCAGGACCCACTGAGCAGTAGGCAGGTACTGGGACCACACACCTAAGAGGCTGTACACACTGTTCCCTGGCCCCAGGAGACCAGGGCTGGCACTGGCCGAAGCAGGAACACTCCAGGATGTTTTGGTGCAGCTCAGAGCTCAGGAGGAGGACAGGTGGGAAGGTGCTTCATAGCCAGACCGTGGTTCAGCCCTTGGGCCAGAGCTGAGGTCTCACAGGAGGAACCCCACCTGTCTTCAAAGGCCAACATGGGAACTCATTTCCACAGTCTCTTTTACTCTTTCTAGGAGTTCTGCCAAATAAATGACACTATTTCCAATTTTCAAAAGGGAATGGAGGCCTAGAAGTTTCAAAAACTGCCCAAGGCTACTGTGCAGGTGGCAAGACTGAGCTCAGGCTTGGCTCTTAGTGCCCTTCCAGACTGAGAGCTGACACCCTGGAGTCACAAATATGACCCCAGCAGGCTTCAGCTATACCCTGGGTCCCACGGATCCAGGAACAGGTTGACACAGCTCTGGGCCAGGGCAGCAAGAGGCCAAGGGTGGGCCATGGATTAGCCACAGAGGAAAGGCTCTCAAGACAGGTCCAGGCCCAGGCAGCCTGCAGGCAGGGAGGCAAGCCAGGCGGGTCCTCGACAAGGTGACACTTGGTCAGGGCTGCGTCCCAGGAGTCTCCAGCCACCAGCCCAGGGCTGTGGGGCAGTCAGCTCAAAGCCAAGAATGAGGAAGCCAGGTCACACTTTCCCACAAAGGTATCCTGCTCCTGTAGACCTTGTTGCCTTCCCAGAGAGTAAGGCAAAGAAACAGGACAGGCAGAGCAGAACTGCAGTGTCAGCTGCCCCTCTCTGGGCCTGACACTCATGGGCCAACTGACTGACCAGCAATCTGTGGGGAAGGCTGTAACCAAGCCCCTGCCCCAGGCCTGGGGTTCCTGCGTTATGGCTGGCAAATGCATAGCTGTACTCAGTGGGCAGAGTATTTTTATCTCACCCACAAGCACCACGGTGAGCCACCACTCTAGCCATGAGGTGAGGGGAACCATGCATTCAAGTCCCACTGTGAGTAAGGAGACAGGAAGGCCCTGAACACCACCAGGATATCCTGAGTATGGGGGTCTGTGGCCTCCTTGCAAGAGCCCACTGTTCTCTCATGGACATTACATTCTTCTCCTGGCTTAAAAGAATTTGGGAAAGTCTCAACCTCCCTCATGCCTCAGTTACCCCATCTCCCTTGTGAGAAACTACTTCAGATGACCATGGGGCCCTTCTGGCCCAGGCTCTCCAGGCCTGAAGGTAGCCACAGGCAGGGACCCTCCACTGACCACCACCTTTTACTTCCTGGGAGTTCAAAACCCCAGGCGGAAGGGCACCCACGGCTTCTCTGCTGAGGGGCCTCGGGGCCCTGACTTAGGACCCCTCAGCACCTGTGGCTCTATCCTTTCCTCTACATCTCACTATGAGAGGACACACTGTGGGGTATGGCAGGCACACAGGTAGTGGGGACTCTGCAGTCACTTTCCAAGACTCACTTTTTGTGTACTGAAGCTCTCTCAGGCCACCAGAGTTGACTCCTAGGGCTAGTTACTTGGTGGGCGGGCACTGGTGTCAGGGTCAGCCTGCCAGGGAGACCACATGAAAATGTCCCCAAAATTAGAGACTCACAGCAGAGAGCTCACATACACTTGAAAGGACTCAGCTTGGTGGGTATTAACAAATGCCTACAAATTACAGGTTTAGAGCCCAGCCCTTCATTAACCAGCCCATGCCTTTGGGATCGGCATTCGGATCCAAAGCCGGAAGCCCACAGTACTCGGACCCACCAGACACTGGAGCTAAGCCTATGGGGCTGGGGTTAGGGCTGGTCCCTACTGGAGACCCCTGAACACGTCTCCAAAACAGGAAGGACAGTCCCATCTCACTAGGTCATTGTAGGGTTTAAATAAGGTAACCCCCAGAAAGTGCCTCAGATGGGACCTAACCCATTCCCTGCTGATCAGGCATAATGATCTGTACTCAGGGAAACATTCTGCATACAGCAGGTGCCAACCAACTGCTGGATGTCTGAATAGAGAAGCCCAGTCACACCAGGTCATTTGCTCTTCTGCCAAGCCAATGAGATCCTGAAACCCAGAGAAGGGAGGCAGCAAGCTCAAAGACACAGCAAAGCAGTGCTGAGAACCCTGCTGGAAGCCTTCTCCTCCATGCCTTTGCTCCTAGTGCTTCCTCCACCCCCAAGATCTGTTCAGCTCGCTCCTGCACCCCAAATCCATTTCAACTCTGATGTTGGCCTGCGGGAACTTTTCCTGTTTGAGTCAGCTCCTAATATTGGACATTAGGAGTGGACGTTAGATAGAGACAGATTTGTGTTTAACCTGAGAATGGATTTTCTGGGAGTCAGAGCTCCCCAGCCAAGGTGTAAGCTATCTGAAGGAGATGAGCACACACATATGACTGGAGATACACAAGCAAACAGGCAGTCACCAGGGCTGGAGCTGCTTTGAAATAAAATGAAAGGCACCTGGCAGGAGCTCCAGCACCTGGTCCAAACACTTAATCAGTGTTTATCTTATCTGCTGTTGATATGAGTATCCTGTTCCTTAGGGCATTCAAGCTTTGTGATTGCTTGGCCTACAGCTCTAGGATCACTAAACTCTGTGGATGAGTGGGTGGTGGAGGGACACTAGACATCATCCGAAAGAGGCAGGTCCTCAAGCTGTATGTTGACAAACTGAATAGGCCCTGCCCTCCAGCTGTCCAGGCAGGCAGGAAGCTGGCTCACCTTGAGGTGCCCCAGGTGCATGCAGGCGCGCTCACACATGTGCAAGAAGTACTTGACATTACTCTCGTCCACGATGATGTACACAGCCACCTTCCTCTTGAAGCCAGCATCTAGCAGGTCCTTGAAGATGTCCACATCAGTGAACATGTCCATGACCACAGCTATCACCTGGGGACAGAAAGAGACCGGGCTGTCAGAGCAGTAGTGGGACAGGGTATCTACCATAGGAGCACACATAGACCTCCCATGTCACACTTGTCTTGGAGTGCCAGTACCAGCATCTCCCCCAGCAGCCTCAGGCCCATGAGCTTAAGAGTGGCAGGCGGGGGCCTCTCTGGACCAGGATTTGCCATTCAGGACACACTCTCAGTCAGTGCCTCTGCTGGACTCACCAGGCAGCAGGAATGGAATGGGCATGCGCAGTGCCCACGCTTTCTGTACCACAGACCACGGAACTCCCAACTAAAGGGGTACATAGTAAGGAGTGTGTGAAGAGAGAAGAGCAGGCCACCACAGGCAACACAGGGTACACAGGTAGCCTGGGAAGGGAGGATCTGCAAAGTCAGGGGTCAAGGAGGGTCTCTGTGTGGGGCCCTGTGTGTATCATAGCTATCCCCAGAGCACCTCCTTCCTCACCTGGATTGGGCGTACTGTCACCTGCTCCCACCAGCACTCAGGAGGGCCTCACCCAGGGGCCCTGTGTTGGTGAGTTCCCAAGATAAGGCCAGCCACACAGAGACAACCCATGTGTCAACAGCAGTCACTGGGGCCTCCTTGGTGTCCCAGGGCTGCTGTAGACTTTAACAGGCCTCCCTTGTTGCCACTACACCTGTGTAGTCTAGACAAAGCCCAAGCCAGCAGGTGTACTCTTCCTGTCACTCGACACCATTGATCCCCACTAGGAGTAATCTCCACTCTCCTGAACTTGATTTAGGATGGGGCCTCTGAGGTCAAAGTGCATCTACTAGTCTGACCCAAACCAACTATTTACCTGAGAGTCCTCAGGGCACAGATCGGGGGAAGCACAGAGACAGGTGTAAGGTCTGGCCCATGGCCTTTGGTCTGATCATTTCCTCTCCCCTCCCTGGCCTCCAGGTGGCACAGGAGAGCAGTCAGACGAGCACACAAGTCTGTCACACTACTCAATGCTAGAGTCAGCTCTCTACTCTGCAGGCTGCACTCCATGGCTGGCCTGCTGCCCACAGGGGTGAGAATGCCTGAGGACTCTTACACAAAGA
Source organism: Capromys pilorides (assembly GCA_004027915.1). Lineage (NCBI taxonomy): Eukaryota > Metazoa > Chordata > Mammalia > Rodentia > Capromyidae > Capromys > Capromys pilorides. The sequence goes on along the minus strand of PVKN010013475.1, from coordinate 7,043 downwards.
GGCCAAGTGTCCTAGGCCACACAGCAAGCTGGGGATGGAGCTGGACTGGCATCTACCCAGGCCTGCAAAGAGCTGAGTTCACTTACCCCCCCCACACACACATACACCATAAAGGTGGCCTGGTAGGGTCCCTTCCCTTAGATCCATACACACGGGTGACAGGAGGCAGACTAGAACCCTGCTAGGGACATGTCTGCACACTGCAATATGAGATCACCAGGCTGGCCCCTGCAGGTCCACTGGGACTCCTCCCTGGCCTCAGGTCACTGCTGACACCCGATGTTCACCTGGCACTAAAACCAAATTCCTGCAAGGGAAAGGCTCCATGCCTGCCCTGCCATGAACTTGCTTTGTGAAGACCCTTGAGCTGGGTCTGCCATGGGCAATTTTCTTATCAATTTAAGCCCCATCTCTTGGAAAAAAAAAACAAGAACACATGGATATAGCAGGATATAAAAAGACCCTGACCTGGAGCAGCACCTCACATATACTCAGGTGCTATTATTTCCCCACAACCAGCCTCAAAGGGAGCTCCCAGAAGGTTGGCAGTCTTGACCCCACTCCCCCAGTCTCTGGCAAGCTCCACAGTACTGACATCTCAGCATGCAGCTGGATAAACTGAGATTCAGTGAGGTCATTAGTCTGGCTGAAGGTCACATAGCAAGTTAGGGCAAGGCTTGGATCCACCCCCAGGCCAGGCCAGGGCTGGTCCCCAGCTCTTCCCTTGGCACATAGTCTCAGAAGGCTTGGCAGTTGCTGGTCTTCCCAGAGGGTGGAACATGAGACCTGCCAGGATGCCCTAGCAGCTGAGGCCTAGGGTGTCCTCTGTCCCATGGGGTAGTAGCTCACTGTCTGAGCCTCTGCAAGGCTAGGGGGCACAGAGAATTGGCAGGGGAGGGGCTGGGATGAACAGAAGGAAGCTAAAGTAAAGCAATACCAACACCAGATGAGGAAGGGCCTTCTGCTCTGCTAGGCAGATAGTGAGCTCTCCAAGCCAGGAGGTATTCAAGGAAAAGCCAGAGACGTGGGAGGAGGTAAGTGTGAGGGCACAGGAGATATAATGTCAGCTAGGTGGGCTCCCAAGGACCTTGGATTTCACCACCAGCTCAGGATGATGAGTCTGGGCTTGGGAACAGGGTAGTAGTAAATAACTCCTTGCCTGGGACCCAAGCCATCCCAGCCACAATCTCCCTGGATAAGCCACTCCTAAGCGGGCAAACAGCCTTGTGTGCTGTCCTGGAAAAGGGCCTCATCAAGGCACAGCCAGCAAGCTCTTCCCTGGAGGCATGCCAGCACCCTCCACACCCCAGATCGGTCAGGGTGGTTCAGCCTCGGGTGCCACGGCAGACAGGGACCTGCCTTGGGCTTGGGCTACAAGGCATGTCCCAGCAGGACAAGCACCATGTGTTCTGTTCCCCACATTGCCCTCAGCCAGGCAGGGTACCTGACCCAGGGACTGCCTGCTGTTGGGGTGGTACCTGTCCCCACTAGAACCCCTATGGGGCTGTGTTGAGCGCTGTTTCCCCAGGCATGGGGCTTGGGGTTGGTCAGATGAGGACTTATGCCATGTACCAGCTGATGCTGAGGACAGGGAGTGTGCTGCTTGGGTCTGCGACGATACTGGGGTGGCGGGACCTGACACAGTCAAGCTGCCGAGGTCGCCTGGGGGCCCTTGAGGCCTGCCAAGCCCTCCCATTTTGTATATAGAAAAGATAGGACCAGTTAGTGATGGAGGCTAGAATCAGGCCCACACAGCCACCCTCAGCATGGGGAGCTGCTGAGGGCTTGCCAACCATGACCACCTTTGGTCTTCATAAGCAGGCGACAGTGGTTGTTTTCCTCATTTTATATATGAGAAAACTGAGGCATGGTGACAATCACTGCCTTGCCTAGTAACTGTCTGGATAGTCCAGCTCAACTGTGACCCTGTGAGCTCACCCATGACACAGCTCAGCCTGGGGCAGGTCACAAGGAGCTTTCATCAACTGCGAATCAGACTGAGTGGCTCCACCCAGGAACAAGTGCAGGGATCAGGGATAGTACCAGTGACAGCCCCTCCCAGTCAAAAGCATGCGTCGTCCCACTCTACGGGTCTATCATGTGAACACCAGACGCCTGCCCCTGCAGAGGAAAGCACCAGGCACCTTCCTCAGCCCCGGCCTGAACACTGTCCCGAGCCAAGACAAAGCAGGCTCAGGCTAGCACTGAGCTCAAGTCCGGACTATGAGTGAGCAGCTCCCCTTCTCTGGGGCTCAATTTCCCTATCTGCACAATGGGGTAGCAGACAAGGTATTCAAGATCTTTTCTCTCTGACGTCCTTACCTAATGACCCCATCACTGTGCCCAGGTGCCCTGCCTACAGCCCAAAAGGGCCTGTCTGGGCTGGTTGGGACATCTTCTCACTGTGCCCACAGGCCTACGAGAGGAAGTGCAGTTGGTCACACCACCTCCCCACACCCCTGCAGGCTCCCGCCCTGCCAGGTGTCAACAGCAGCCTGCAGCTCCCAGCACCCACAACAGCTGTTTTCTAGCCTCCCTGTAACCACAGACTCCACAGTATGGAACGAAAGTATCCTGGCAGGGCAAATGGATGGAACAGGCCTTCCTGAAAGTGACTGGGAGGAGGGGCTGGCAGGGATGGGCTGGCTGAACACTACTAGACAAGCACTGGTGTGTGGCCCAGCCTGTCCTGCAGGGCCCAGACCCTGCTGGTCCCTCTGCCCAAAAGGTCATGATTTGATCTGCCAGCTCCCACACAGGCTTCTCCTTAGAGGCCAATTACCAATTTGGTCTCCATCTAGACTACTCCTACTGATCCCTTCTAACCCAACTCAAGTTCTTCCACCACTCCAGCTCCTCTCTGTCATTGCCCTGGGCTCATCTGGCTTGAGCACATAACACTCACGCATTTCTAGAGATGCCACAGGAAGGCAGTCTCCCCCAAGGCCTAGACCCTGACACAGACAAGGTTAGGCAGGAAAGTTTCCGACCTGCTTGTGACAGGCCCTCCATTTGTAATGGCTCCACTTGGTTCACCTTCCCAGACCACAGAGTCTCTTGGATGTGCTCAGAAAGAGCCAGCTGTGGTCTGTCAGCAAATGTCCCTGATAGCAGAGGAGACGCACCCAGTTCTTGTGAAGCCTGGAGCCTTGACATGGCCTTGACACAGTGTACAGCTGCATATAGGTCACTTCCCCATCTGGGATGTGTAGCTGTGGGAGAGTCTGTCATGTCTGCCTCCAATCCCTCCTACTAGAAAGCTGAGCGATGTCAGGCAAGTGCCTTAGTCTCCTGGTGGGGAAGTGACAAGCCCCTGTGCAAAGCTGTTGGTGAGAAATGTGTTAATGCAGATGCACTGGCACAGCTGTGTCCACTCTCCTTGCACACCAACCCACAGATCCTGGAGGACGGGATGGGCAGGCCAGGAATTATGAACCACTGTCTCCCACTTCCCTTGGGCCAACTGCAGAGCTGAGGAAGGCAGTCTCAGAGTGGCTCACAGGAATGCTGTGGGCAGTATTAAAGGCTGCAGCAATAACCATCAAAACCAGGGATTCAACTCCTACTTCCAGCCATGATAGAATAACAGTGGTTCCATTTATCTTTCTACCATAGCAATTAAAAAAAAAAAAAAAAATTCAGACAAACACTAGAAAGCGAGGAACAAAATGTGCTTCAGAACAGAGAGAAGAGGATCCAACAAGACAAGCCCTAAGAAGGCACCAGCTGCTTCCAGGCTGCCCTGGGAAGAGGCAAGTGCTCTACTTCAGATGAGGACACAGAATTTGCTCAGAGTGTAGCAGGTAGAGTTTGCAAGACAAGGTTCTGGAGAGGAAAGAAGTACACAGAGAATTTTCCTCTCTGACGTCCTTACCTAAAGACCCCATCCCTGTGCCCAGGTGCCCTGCCCAGAGCCCAGCAGGGCCCATCTGGGCTGGTCAGGTATCTCCAGAGGCCTGCAGAAAATTTGTTTGAGTCCTCAGCTGACAGGTGAGCAGCCAGTGCTTGGGAAGAAACAAGCAAGGCTTAAAGAGAACCACCAGAAAGGAACAGCTGGAGCAGTTGGTGGTGCTCATGTAGGACAAGGATAACTCATGTTCCCTTGGCCACAGCAGAAAACCTATAAGCACACAGGACCTTCAGACTACCTTAGGGTACTACATAAGTGGGCAAATAAATCCTAGAGCAGGCATTGGCAAACTCCCATAAAGGGCCAGAAAGTAAACACTGTGGGTTTTGTGGACCATCATAAGTTCTCTATCACAACTACTTAAATCTGCTATTATAGCAGGTAAGCAGGCATAGACAATACATAAATGAATGAGTGTAAGTCTTTGTTTGACCATAAAGCTGATGGTAGGCTTGATCTGGCCTGGGATCTAGAGTTAAACACCTATGCTAAAACACTCTAGTCCTACCTAATCAAGTTTAAGAGAAAAAGTCAAAAGTTAGATTGAGTCTAGGGGTACAGTTCAATGGTAGGGCACTTGCCTAGTATGCACAAAGTCCTGGGTTCATTCCCTAGTGTGAGTACACACACACACACACACACACACACACACACAAAGTTAAATTTTTTCTAAGAAACTTAACCATATATTTAAGGAATAAGCAAAGAAACACCAGCAGCAGACAACATACAATACACCATGTCTGGTATTCAATCAAAACTTACTAGACACATTAAAAATGACAAAATAAGACTCAAAAAGATCAAAAACCAACACAAGAGGTAAGAACTGGGAGACGAAGACAAAAATAGTTCTAAGTGTCTTTCATATGTTGAAAAAGTTAAATACAGACAAGGAAGATCAAATCAAACCTCAAGAGATGAAAAAATGTAACATAAACCAGCTGTGATGGTGCATGCCTGTAATCCCAGCCCTTGGAGGCTAGGGTAGGAGGACTGCTGCAAGTTCAAGGCCAGCCTGGGCTACAAAGTGAGCTCAAGAGCAGCCTGAACTACAAACAAACAAAAATGTAACATGAAGATGAAAATTACACTGAGTGGCATACATAGCAGGTTACATATTACAGAACAAAAGATTAGTGAACTCAAACAAACATCAATATAAATTATCCAAAATGACTACAGAGAGGAAAAGACTGAAGAAACATGATCAGCTCATCAACATACTGTGACTCTATTTCAAGCTAATCTATGTGAAATTGGAGTCTCTTGAGAGCCTTGATGGTGTGAGACAGACAGAAAAAAAGTGTGAAAAAACAATGGCCAAACACTTTCATTTTTTATGAAAATGAAATCCATGGGCCAGCAAGATGGCTCAGCAATCTAAAGCGCCTGCTTAGGCAAGCTTAGGCAACCGCAGAGACCATGGTTCGATCCCCAGAACCACATGCTGCACCAGCCCCACCCCCAGGGCAGGTTGGGCTGGCCATAATGAAAAAAAGAAAATCAAATCCACATGTTCAAGAAGTTCAACTGACTTCCAAGCAAAGGAGCAGGAAGGAAACTAAACCAAAGTCCATTCTAGTCAAACCACCTAAAATCAATAATCATCTCAAAGTAAAACCTTAAAAGCAAAAACACACATCTGGAGAAACAAAGGGCAGAATTCTCATGGAATCAGTGCAAGCTACAGGACAAAGAAATAAGCAATGTCTGCAGTGCTAAATGGAAAGAACCATTCACCTAGAAGTTACGGCCAGTAAAAACATCTTTCAACAAAGATGAAGTAAAAATGTTTTCAGGCACTCAAAGCTTTGAGAATGCATCCCCAACAGAACTAGCACTAGTTACTACCACCCCTTGACGTAGATTAAAGGAATCAAGGCTTCGTGACAGCAGCTGCCTCTATGAAAGGGCTGGAGGCTTCCCTGCCTTACTAGGGTGCAGAATGGGGACAGGAAGGAAAAAGGTGTTCTGCCCTACACCCTGCAGCAGCGGGCTTGAGACACAGGCCTCGTTCTCACCTGCTGCCTTCCTCCCCCTCCTGGCTGCTGGAAGGATAGACGGGTTCTCAAGGTGTCAGAAGTCTTGGGGACCTCCTGGATATGCTCCCCACTGGCTCCTGGTTCTCTCCAAGCCAACTATTCCATCCTGTACTCTGAAGGCTGTTACAGGGAGAGGACTGGTCTAGGGAACAGCCTTATCTGTTCTACAGCACTGGTAACCAGGCCAACTGACATTCATATGCCTGTCTCTTTTCTGGAGATAGAGAGGTAATGAGGAACCCTGCCACTTTCCAGGGGAGCAGCTGTGGTCCCAGAGCTACACGGTCCTCCTCTATCCCCAGGGTCTTCAGGCCAGTATCATCATGTGTCCACTCCTAGCTCTGACTCACCAAGCCCTCTGGGTCCTCAGATAAACCTGCCCTCAGCATTGGCCACAGGGTCATTGACTAGGCCTAGGATCTGGCCACCTCCCCTGGATAGTCATCTTCCCTACTCAAAGTCTCAGTTTCTTTCTTAACTAGGACTATGGATTGGATGGCTTCCCTAGGTATCCCATGAGATGCCTAGCAGTTCTGAGAACATCCCTCATCCTGAGACTGTTAAGAAAGAAGTCTCTTATCAGTGAGAGTTCAAGACCAGCCTGGGCCACAAAAGTGAGCTCAAGGCCAGCCTGAGCTGCACAGCGAGACCCTGTCTCAAAAAGACAGAAGAAGGAGAAGGAAGAGGAGGAGGAGGAAGAGGAGGAGGAGGAAGAGGAGGAGGAGGAGGAGGAGGAGGAGGAGGTCTCTTGAAGGCCCTCCTGAGCAGCTTCCAAGCACTCAGTCCTCCCAAGCACTCATGTCCATCACTTCTGTAAGACAAGCAGCCAGCCTTCACCCTACAGATGAACAATCAGAGGCCTGCGCAGCATGGGAGCAGACAAGTCAGGCAGGTGAGCCAGGACCTCAGGGAAGACTAGGCCCTCTGTCGGCCCAGGGGCAGGACTGTCAGTTGCAGGGAGAACTCCACGAAACCCAGTCTGGCCCCAGCCAACCAAAGACTCTGTATGAGCCCATCTGCACCTCACTGTCACTGTATATCACCTGGGACATAAGTGGTTTAGCTGGCAGAAGCAGCAGCGATAAACT
>PVKN010013474.1:6801-20003 GCA_004027915.1 Capromys pilorides | reverse complement strand
TCAAGTGATCATCTAAAATTCTCTAAATGTCAGCATTAATTCCTTTCTGTTAAATATAATTTGCATTTGTGTATGTTTGCAGTAGATAATGATCTCAGCCCTTGTGCGGACTCAGTGCTCAGACATAGCACATCTCACATTCTTTTGTCACCCACTTTGTTCTTCTCTCCCTCCATCTCTTGGTCTTCATCCCTTTTGTAAAAGATCCATCTCCCTGTTTCCTGTAGCGTTCAGTTTTTGGCTATCAATTTTGAGCTGATGGGAGGGACAATTTAGAGCAGCTCACATGCAATGCGGATGTGTGTCCTGGGGGCTCCTCTCCATTTCTCAGGCTCTTTGCCATTAAGAGTGTGCTTTGGGGCCAGTCCTGACCGATGGACTATAAGCAAAAACACCACAACACTCAGGGACTGATTCACGGCTCGTAGGTCTGTACTTCCTTGTTTGTGGGACCAAGAAGCCAGATTTCAACATGATGGCATCACCGGTGAGGGTGCCTGGATTATTAAGTCATAGCAGGGAGCACTGTGACCATGCAGCACTGCCTGGACAACATTAGAACTTGCATTCACAAGAAACCAATTTAGAATTTTTAAGCAACTGAGATTTTAGGGTGAATTTGTAACTGTAGTCTAGTTTAAGCTAGTGGTGGTAAGCATATGGAACACAGGCTACAACGGGCGGTTTGATTCACCATCACTGGATAAGACACCCTGACTCTTCTCTCAATTGTGGGTTTGCAGAGAGAAGCTAATGATGCCCAATGTCCTCTTGGTACTCTGTCTGTTTTCTTTATCTTTTTCTAAATGTATTTGGTACAGTGTCTGAAGACACAGCGTGGTTTCATAGTGATCCTCCTGTTTTCAGCCTCCCCAGCATTGGGATTATAGGAAGACACTACAATGTCTGATCTCAGTTTTCCTTATTATATGAAAATTTAGTATATTTGAATGGAATATAAATTACTCAGGTTCTAATCTAATTTCTTTCTGTGAATGAGATGATAGGAGAAACTCCCTCAGAGAAGCACCATTGGAAGACATGTTTACTATACATGCAGGACTGGGCCTTAAATATGTGCACTGGCAGCTGGTTTTATCACTGTTACTATACCACAAATTAACCTAAAGTTATCTCTCTAGTCTTTTGTTTTATTTTGAGATAGGCTTTTGGGAAGCCACTGAGTTACTCAGGTGTGGCTCAAACCAGCACTCTGTCAGCCTCAGTCTCCTGGAGTGCTGGAAGTCCAGGCATGCACCATGACATCTGGCTATATTTATTATTTTGGAATAAAAACAAAAGTGTATATGAATGGATTGTGATTAGTTGCTATGAGTCAGGAAATAAAAAGGTTCCTGTGTTTATTCATCTTGCATCACTCACATTCTAATTGCCATACTGAAGGCAAGAACATACAGAAGCGTGAGATCTCTGGTGTAAGGGTGACACACGCACATGTGCATAGAAAGATGCTCTGCACAGCAGGCCCCAGTTAGGGAGGTCCCAGCTTTTGCAGCAGTGTCTGAAGGCTGCTCCAGATGAAATGAACAGTGATTGATTATCTGTTCAGCAGCTCCTGGGAGAAAGGGGAGGGGAAGCAAATACAATAGAGCTATTTCCCCTCATTGAGATGAGGTGACGGAAGGAGAGAGAGGAAAAACAGGCACATCAGTAACTTTAACAAGGGATATGGGGCTCTGGCTAGGTACCACCAGCCAGCTTTACTTTCCCAAGGACGCTGTGCCTTGGGGAACCCCGGTGGGCTCCTTCTCCTTTTGTGTCCTGTGTAGTGCCTTGTCATTCAGAGGAGGAAGGAAAGCTGAGCTTGCACCTGGTGAAACACATCACAGATCTTGTTTGGAGCCATTCCTCCTTGGGTGGGGAGGCTTATTGTCTCCTTGATGGGCTCTGCCTGGACCTGAAGCTCAGAAGTTTCTCTGGTGCCCATGGGATCACACTTTGTGACAGCACAGGAATGCAATTTTCAGAGATTTCAAGGAAAGGGAGGTGTGACCCCAGGTACCCTTGGAGTGACAGGAAGTGGTGAAAATCAGATTGAGGACTCTCGTTTAATGAAGAGTGTTGGGCAAGAGACCGGCGTGCCTTGTCTTGTGTGCTAAACTCTATTACTCCACAGGCATAAATGATGTGGTGCGGATGAATTTACAGCCCAGCATCTTTCAGATGGGAGGGAAAACACAGGCAGACACCTTATGAATCACATGGGGAATTCGATGAGAGGTGAATAAAGCAGGCTTGGCACTCTCCAAAGCTCCTCCTACCCTGTGGGAAACCCGCCTGGGTCACGCAGAGATGGCTCTGCCTGATGCCACAGATATAGTTACTGGAAAATTAGCTGACCTAATGAAAGATCTAGTTCAAAATAGCTCAAAGGCCTCGATAATAGACTCTCCTAGTTGTATAGCACGCTACTGTCTTCAAAGTACTTTTACCTTTCCTATATTGCATGTTTCTCTTAGAAATTTATGAGGAGGCTTCCAAGGAGGTATTGCTGCCTTCCATGGAGGTCTGCACCTACCAAGAGATTATGGTATAGAGCATTAATGTTGCCGTTGGGTCCTACACTCATGGGCCACTTGCTGCTATGTTCTTTAATTTTGGTATCTGTAAATGGGGGGGGGGGTAGATTATTGATACTTGAGGCAGGACAATTCTTTGTTTTAATCAGTGGTGTGCACCATGAGACATTTAACAGCCCTTCTACCTGCTAGATGCCAGCAACAACCCTTCCCCCAGCAGTGACACTGGTAGTGACAATGCCAAGTGTCCTCAGGGAATAATGGATAATGCCACATTAATGCACTAAGTGATTGGATCTTATTTTTTTCCATACTATAGGAGGATATCTGCCACGGGGAGTTAATGGGGACAGGCAGTTTGCTTTATCGAAGACTGACGAGTAGTCAGTGTTACTGAGCATGTTTGTGATGAAAGCTGAGATTTATTGAGTTCCTATCATGCCCTTTGTGTCTGCTGGGCGTTACTTATACAGATGTGGACACTAGTACATTAGTGATTTTGTAAGCCACTCTACTTCTCTTTTCCTTATTGTGGTAATGGGGATTAAAACAAGGGCTTTCACATTGTGGTCCATCCTCAGACTATTTCTGTGTGTGTGACAGGGGCTCAGTAAGTTATCGAGGCAAGGCTTGGATTTGTGATCTTCCTGCCTCAGCGTCCTACGGTGCTCAGCTTACAGGTATGCACCACTACACCCAGTTTGAAAATCCCATTTTAAAGATAGGAAAGCAGAGCTCAGAAATGACCTGCAGCTCGACTGAATGAAATAGAACTCATACGTGGATCTGTCTTATCCTACAAGCCCTCCCCCATTTTAATGGTGGCATATTTAGGGCATGGAGTTAGGACTCACGGACTGCCTGGGTTCATATCCCAGCAGAACATCTCTGTACCCTTGGGTGCAGTATGGAGCATCCCACCACGCTCATGGGATGCCTGTTATCATTAGCTTGATTTTACTTATGAGGAAATTGGGACCATGAGTGCCTAAGTGATTTAATGTTTGTGAAAGGCTAAGAAAGTTGCCTGGCCTATGGCAAGTTCTTATGGGAGTGGAAACATTGATTTAAAAACATATAATGAAGTTTTTCTCTATTCTTGGTTCAGTTAGCACCTGGTGAAATCCCAAGGAGAATAAATGATGGGTTCAGGATAAATGATGGCAAGACGTGCTGCTGGTGAATGTGGCCTTGTCATGGATGAGTGCTGGACACCCTTTTGCCCCTTGATGGACTCTCAAGGCTCTGTTCTGCTGCTGTTGCCTGTACAGTGCTTCTCTTTAGTGACCTCCCTTTGGGGGGTGCTGGGGTTCAGTTCCTGTGGGTTGATGCTCCCAGCCATAGCCTATAGCAATGCCTGACTTGCCCCCAGGTGTTTTAATTCAATTTAACATAAACTTTAGGGAGGAGCTCACATCAAGATTGGAGGGGCTGGGTCTGGAGGCTGTGTAGGTTTGAGTGCCAGGTCAAAGCCACTGTAAAGGTTTTGTGGGTGCTAAGCTGAGGGGGCCTCAGGGAGCATGTGAGCTTTTGTGATGCACAAAACCAAAACATGTGTCTGGTGTTAGCCCTCCCTTGGCATTTGCGTAAAACACATGGAGCCTGAAGTGGAATTACTGTGGCTCTCCAGAAAGAAGTAGCCACAGTGGCCCAGATCACTGTTTCCCCCTACAGCATAGCTGGCCTCTTGTTCTTGCCCTCCATCTCCTGGTTAGAGCCCTGTCTGTTGTTCCTAAATAGTGAGCCTGATTGCATTCTCTGCACCAACATGACTAATGTGGAGAGGCTTCCAGTACTTAGGGTTTAAGTTTCCAGCCAAGCTGGTAAACAAACACCAGTAGGCTGATATTTAAAGAAAGCCCATGACAAGTCCTCTCTGCAGTGATAAGAAAAATTTCCCTGTGTGACCCCAGTGCCTCTGCTCTGTGTCAAAGTCAAACCTGCAGAAGGACTGGGAAAGACCTTGTCTGTGTTCGTGCCACCTTGATTTGTCTCAGGACCCAGTCTCATGTCTCCCAATCCTCAAACTATTGGCTTCATTGCTATGGTCTGTCTCTATTTATTTACTTAAATTCGTAGCATTGGGTTTTCTTGAGCCAGGGCTCTAAAGGGGCCAACACCAATTTTCTTTTCATTTCTTCAATCCCTCAATCTCCTATTATGCAGCAGGTATTGGTCAGCAAGAATATAGCTATGAAGGAAGGACACCCCAAAGGCCCCTATCTATTTCTTGTACTTCCCTGTGAGCTTGCCTTGATATCCCCAGAGAGGAAGTAGCTGTAGTAAGGTGTCTACAAAGGCCCTGGCACCAGGCTCTGGGGCCAGTGGAGATAGTGGTTAACTAGGCTCATAGAGCATGAGCTGGGTTGGTTTGAGTTGGACGTTTTGAATTTGCTGTAAACATGTTCAAGTTGGAGATTTCACACAGCACCCAGATTTCCAGTGTCTCTTCGAGTGAGGATACCAGGCACAAATTTCTGGATCAGAGCAGTAGCTTCTTCCTGCATGAGTTTGCCTGTCTCCCCAGTCTCCATGACTCCACACTTTCTCCTGACTTGCAGCACCCTCAGTGCTTCTCAGCCTGTGTTTAGGAGCAGGTCACCATCAGGCCCAGCAGCAGGGGCTCAGCAGGCAGGTTGCCTGGGTTCAAATCCCCACCTCCCCACCTCATGACAGTGTGGCCTTTGGCTAATGGGTCTATATTTCTGCCATGAACTTTTTATTCATAAAGTGAGGCTAAAAATAGAATCCACCTTTTAAAATTTTGAAAAGAATGAGTTACACTATATAAATAGATTTCAAAATGTACCAGGCACATTGTCCTTGACTATTGCATTATTATTATTATTATTATTATTATTATTATTATTGCTATTTATTATTATTATTATTATTATTATTATTATTATTATTCCTCTTCTCTGAGGTTGCAATTTAGTAGCATTCTGCATTGCCTTCCTGGGACTCTGGTAGTCTCTATCAGTAACAGTTGCTTTTTGAGCTATATGCTGCGTCCCTGGAGGAGGGGAAAGTACCTCTCTGACTTCAAGTCCTGTTTTTTTTTTTTTTGGACTGTATCGTATCTCATGTCTGCATGCTAAAGGGATTTTGAAGCTTGGATGTGACCTGCAGAAGCTCAGGAAATGTCCACAGTGAGGACTCAGGTAAAAAAAAAAAAAAAAAAAAAAAAAGCTTCTACGTACTTGAAAAAGCCGCTTCTGGAAATGGACAAATCCATTTCCTTCCAGACCTGTCATCGCCTTTGGTTTTGCAAGGAAAACCTAAAAAGGAAAATAAGAAAACGCAGTGAAGACTGACAGTTAGTTCGTTACTATTCCAGCGGCGTCTCCTCCTTATGCATTCCCCTCATTTCATCCCACCCCAGTCAGTATATTTTCACCAGGCACTGATGCAAAAATGTCTGTGTACTCCAATTTTATTGTAGTCAGGCAGCATTTACAGGTTTGACTTTCAACTGACCATGGCAGAAGTCTAGAAGCAATTATAACCAACACCTGCTCTATCTGTGCTTTGGGCAGGCAGTGACTGATTCCAGGCCTCCGGTACAGAAGTGTGTCTCCTGTCAGCTCAGAATAATAACCATGACACTTCTACTTCGTCGCTATCTGAGGAGCTCAGGGTGCCATAACCTGAAAACTCTCAAATTATTGGCATTTCTTTTCAGTGAAAGTATCAAATTAGTGACTGGAAAGGAAAATGTAGAAAGTAGTCATTGGTGACATTCAAAGACAAGTCTAAGCCACTTCCGCAGAACGTGTCTCATGAGTGCAAAATATCTGAATATCAGAGTGGAGAGGATTGTTGATCTAAAATCTAATGGAATTTAGGCAATGTTTGTGGCTCCGTGGGCTGAGATGAAGGATGAAGAAAGGGCAGCTTTTGTAGCAGCGCTATAGTCTTGCTGTTTTGCAAACTAATTTTGGATCCTAGGGAAATCTCTATTTCCACTTGCTAGTCTAATAATGCTTTGCCAGACAGCTGAGGGACTCTGGCAGAGGTGGAGGAGCTGGGGGCAGGGCTGACCTCAGGAAATCATGTGTAAAGGGCCTTTCTCACTTGGAAGGAAGCTGGCCAGGTTCACAGCTGTTCTGTGTAATAATTACTCCGAGATCTTGCTCCGGAGTCTTGGCAGACCTGAGTCCTAAGAGGCAAACGAAGGTAAGGAACACCTTAAAGAGCTCAGGGTACTGCTTGGCTCCCATCCTACATGGCTCTGCTTTATTTGGGGCCCGATTTTACTCTGCTGTTTTACATGGAGTCAAAAAATGTTACACATTGGGCCAGATGGGCTGCAGGTCCCTGGGCAAATAGCTGGGGTTATGCAAGGCAAAGGAGTCGAGAGGAGCAACACAAACGCTCATGTTTGGGATTAAATACATGCATTTCCGAGGCCAGCTCAGCTGAGCAGTGGGATGTCAGAGCGAGCTGGGAGATTCTACTGCTGTTTCCAATTGGCCTGAGACCAAAGTGCTCTTGGACCCAGAATTTATATTACACGTGTCCTTCAATCTCAAAGCAAGAGTTGAGCCAAAAGTATTTAAGAATAAACTGGATTTGTGATTCTACTCTGATTCAGAATTTCAAAGGGTTCATGCAGGCCTTTCAGTACTCAAAGCACAGCAGGGAAAGCGTGAGATGCCATCTTCTTCTCCGTCCTTTTTTTTCTGGCTTTTATGGCATTCCAAGGGGCCACCCTGAGCATCAGCCTTTTAAATCAGGTTTAAAGATGCCCTAGTTCTGAAGGACTTGCTGCGCTGCTTTCCCTCCTAGTAAGGAGCACCAGCACATTTTGTCCAAAGTCTATGTCCTGGATCCCTGTTTTGTTTTGTTTTCTTTCTTCTTTTCCTTATTCTATTTAACTTTATTTTAGGGAAGAGTCTACAGGGTGTTCAGGGTCTCGCTACTAGATCGGACTCCATACTCGTAGTGATCCGCCAGTTTACAGCCTCCCAAGAGCTGGGATTAAGGCGCATGCCACCACGCCCAGTCTCAATTGCTGTCTCAGTGCACCCCGGGAGTGGGGCCAGCAGGGCAGACCTAGGGGTGGAACCCCTGGCCCCGGCACCTGCTTTCAGGTGCTTTAATCTGGTGAGCTATTTGGCTGGGCCTTCTGTTTTGTTTTCTGTTTTCCAACTTTTAGATTTCCTGCTGTAAGTGTGTAGCTTTCTGGGGAAGATGTCTTTAACAGAATTCCACCCCTTCCAATCTTCTCCCCAATTCTTTAAGGACCTGTTCCTTTCACAAGGTATCTAAATTCTCAGCAGAGCCCTCTGTACTGCCCCCTCTTCTCAATAAATGGGAATTTGTATCCGTCTGACAAGAAAAAGTAGATGCCAGTCCCAGGAAGTTGAAGTCTGGTTCCTCTCAATGAGTGAAAAGAGATGAAAGCACCCTCTAGGGGCTAGGGAGATAGCTCAGAAGCATAAGCATCTATAAGGAAAAATCAAGGTTTGGAGCTCGCTTGATCCCCACTCTGTCAGCCATGCAGGCCTGGAACTCTATGTGTACTATCTAGGCCTGGATTGCCAGGGGTGGTGGAGCATGTCTATAATCTAAGCACTCAGGAGATTGAGACATGGAGATTACAAACTTGTTTCCTTTCACTAGCTTATGCCTCAAGTTATTTTGACTTGACCAGTGGTAGTTAATGCCAGCTAGTGATACACATCTGAGTTTTCAAACTCCCCTCTTTACAACTCCAGGCAGGCACTATAAAGAATCAGATTAAAGAGAGATGAAGAGGCCAGGGATTGTGGCCAGTGGATGAACTGTATCTGCTCCCTTAAGGACCAGCTCCATCTCAGAACTGCCATGCTGGAATACAGGCCCCATCCTGTAAGAAGTCTGTGTTTTTATGTGGACTCTCCTAGTTACACATAAAATGAATCTGATGTTGGATAAATGCTTAGTGAGCCAAAGTGAAGGTGTATGTCAAATGGTCAAATTTTAGTTTCTGCTATGGAAACTGGAGGGATTGTAGAGTGCCTTCCAAGGAGAGAGAGAATCCCAATATCCATGGACACAATGAAGCTGGGAGCAGGGCAGGAGATGGTTTGCCTGCTGTTGCAGGGAAGAAAAGGTGGAGGCTGGAAACGAGTAACACTGAGGACTTGTGTTCTAGGCATCCGTCTGGAATGGGCTCCTTAGTTTGGTCAGAGAAAAGCAAAGCAAGATACTATTTCAAGTGGGAAAGACAGATTTCAATCACTTGCAACTATTAGTGGAGGGGGGAAATGTCTGGCATGAATTGAACTCAACTTTAGTTATTCAGAGGTAACTGGGTGTCTTAGTTACTCTTCTCTTGTTGCTGGGACAAATAACTGACACCCAAAAGGAAAGAAGGAAAGACTTATTTAGCTCACAGTTACTAGAAGTTTCAGTCCATATTTAGCTGGCCCAGGGCTGGGTGGAACAGGGCAGAGAGCATCCAGTTCATGGTGGCAGAACACAATAAAAAAGTGACAGAGGCAACCGACCAAACAGAGGAGCAGAGAGCAGCACAGAGAAAGTCTGTTTCTCTGTCTCTCTTATGTTGCGTTCAGGCTCTCTGCCTCAGACCACACCCATAACCTTAGCAGTACTAAGATTCATAATCCCAATAGTATTAAAACACATAATCCCAGTAGATCATCAGTTCGTCTCAAGCTCTAGAAGTCCTTGCCCCATGACTGTGTGAGGCTTTGAGGGGACAACGAGACATAAACCATAACACTGGGGGTTTTAAAAGGAAGAGGAGGGATGGGAAGGGAGTGAACTAGGCTTAGGAGACTGAAGAAGAAAAAAAAAAAATGCAAAAAGTGGGAGGTGGCCAGTTCACTGAAGTGCATCCAGGCCTCACTCTTGAGTTCTCTCAGGCAGCAGCTTGAGCAAGCATAGGGTGTTGTAGGGATGTGGCTTGGTCTTTTTAGACAAAAGTTGAGGACCACTTGAGAAGTGGCTGAGAGGAGCCTGGCTAGAGTTTGGCAAAGAGAGACTCTGCCTGTCCTTAGACACTTATTGGGTTTTGAGGAAGGACAAATAGGAATGATTTGAGAATGATCTCAGTTTATGATCCTGTCTTGACTTTGGGCTCCGATTGTCTCCAGGGTTAGAACCTTGGCCCTGCAGTCAGCTCTGTCAGGAGCATTTTATCTGGGCCTCTTTCTCTCATATCTTTCCCTATTCCCCATAAGCCATTGTTGCTGTAATTCGGGAAGTAGCCACCAAACCCAGGCACCAAGACCAGGTAGTTTGAGGATGATGGATCTGAGATACCATAGCCAGCAAATCTGTTATCTTCCATGGTACATGAAACACGCTGTCATAGCTAGGACTCATAATAATCCTTCAGTTTCCTAAATTGCTTTACTGCTGCTTTTTTAATTAAGACCCATTAACTTGTCATATATTGATAACAGGATGACCCTGAAATAGATGGATAAATTAAAGCCCTCTTTCGTCTGTGCTTTTATATGAATGTGTTAATTATTTTTGTCATTAGGGAGAGTGACGCAGGAATGGAGAAGCAACAAGCAGATTTTGACAAACTGTTGGTGTTTGCAGCTGGAAACACAGCGTGTGTCAGAAGTAATCCTTTACCCTCTAACTTCACTGCTAGCTCCAAGGGACCAACCTAGAATTTCTTGTTCTGATGGTTCCCAGGATGGAGGCTGGTGTAAGGCACGCAGGGTCTGCTGTTTTGCTATAGTAGTCACACCCCTGCATGCACAGAAGGGTCAACCCAGCACCTACATGGAGATAGGTTTCACTGTACCCAGTTGGTACCAGGTTCTTTCTTTCTTTCTTTCTTTCTTTCTTTCTTTCTTTCTTTCTTTCTTTCTTTCTCTTTCTTTCTGCATTTAGTACAGGGTCTACAGGGTACTCACTGCACAGTGATCCTCCTGTTTTCAGCCTCCCAAGTGCTAGGATTACAAGTGCACATCATCACACCTAGTCTCAGTGCACCCTGGGGGTGGAGGTGGCACAGCACAGCAGACCAGGGTTCAACCCTGCATCTGCCTAAGAAGGCTCTTTAATTTGCTAAGCTGTCTGGCTTGCTTTCTTTCTTTCTTTCTTTGGTCTTTTTTTTGCTGTTGTATAGGGTCTCACTATACAGCTTAGACTCATAGTAATCCTCCTATTTTCAGCCTCCCTAGCACTGGGATTACAGGTGTGCACCACCACGCCCAGACAAGGTTGCTGGCCCAGCATGCCTGTGGGTGGAGCCAGCGCGGCGTGCCATACCTGGAACTGAATCCCAGTTCCTGTGCTTGCCTGAGCAGGCACTTAGTCTACTGAGCTGTCTTGCCCATCCAAGACACCAGATTTGTAAATTAAATTGTTGAGTAATATTTAGATATGGGGAGATTTAACATAAAAATCTGAATTTCTAGTTTCTAAAACATAGCCTAGGGTCTGATGTCACTGAATCTAAATGTCTGCCCTTCAGAAGGCAAGAAATTAGGAGAGGGTCCCTTTCAAGAGCTGTTCCCTGGCCTTTGACACTATATCCCTTGGTCTTTGACACTGAATGTCAAATGCTGTCTTTCATTGCTTGTGGTCAGGATTAAATGAAAAAATTCTAGCACGTATCTGTATAATACATAGGAAAGTGAAATATAGGCTAAGACAGACTATAATTTTTCCACAAAATTGAGAGAGTAACTATGAGGGAATAAGAAAGGACAAGGCTGAACTGGCCTGCTACTGATATCCAGCTGTTTAGTAACGGTCACCAAAGAGTCCATTGGAAGTGACATGTGGTCGTGTGGAATGGTCCAGTGGATTTAGAAATGGAATCCCAGAAAACAACAGTGTACAATAAACTGAGTCTTTTTGTTTGCTTTTGAGACAGGTCTCATTTTGCAGTTGAGGCTGAACTTGAACACACTGTGTAGTCTAGATTGGTCTTGAATGCGTGGCAGTACTCTCGCCTCAGCCTCGCAAGGGCTGAGATTACAGGGGAACGCCATTATGACAGGCTTGAGTCATTTTTTTTTATATAAATTGAATAATTGAAGCCTGGGCCTTTGCACTGATCTACATTCTCATCCTATTAAATTAAATTAAGCTGATTGGTTAATTTATCTAAGACAGAGTTTTGCTAAGTTGCTAAATTCTCCAGGCTGGGCTCAAGTTTCTAACCCTCTGCCTTGGTCTCCCAGCCTGTGCCTGACTGGATGTATTTCTAAGGTGTTAAATTCATGCCTGCCACATGCTCAGGTCTCAGATCCTGGCTCCCCTTCCCTTGTAAAATAGGAAGTATCTATGATTGTGTAAAACCAAGCACTGATGTAATGTACCTGCACCAGCCAAATAACTAGGCAAGCAAATGAATGCTTCCCAGGGGAAGGCTCAAGCAGGAGAGTCTCTTGGCTCTAAAACACTGAAAGGCTCACTGGAGGCAAAGGGCGGGAGAGGAGAGAGGGGGGCAGGTGCCCTGTATCCCGCTTAGCAAGGCCTGTGCCCAGCTTGTTTATCAGAACAGGATTGTGCCGGCACTGGGATAACTGCTCCTGTGTTTGCAAATGAGCTCATTCACTCGAGGTTCTCAAAGGACCCTTTGCAGTGCCCCGGGCTTTGGGATCTCACTGCCTGTGGGAAGCAAGGAGAGGGTGGAAACAGCTTGGAAAAGAGGACAAGACACTTGTGAAGGTGGTTAAGGCAGGGAGCGAGGCTTCACCCAGGCACCAGCAACTTTTCTGTTTCTTCAGGGCTCTTAGAAGGCCTTGGCTGGGCCTTTTAAGGGATCAAAGAACAGGATTGGTTTTGCCTGAGGCTTTGCTCAGGAAGGCCCTCGGGCTGGCCAGTTGCATGTTTGTAGAGGCTTCCTGCTGATTTTCCCTCCAGTGTTTCCCCTCCCACCAAGGGAACGCAGTGACACCTTAGCTTCAGGCAGCAAAACTGCAGAGATGCTGGTGGATGGCAGGATAATGTAGTGTCTGGGTCTGTGCAGAGGAGGGTCACTGTCCACCCTATGGTGTGACACTGCAGCCCCCCAGGGGTCTTGCTCAAGGGGCTCTAAGCCCTTATTTGGTAGTGAAATGGCTGTGCTGGGGATGTAGCTCAGTGGTACAGGGTTTATGTAGCATGCTTGAAGCTCCTAGAGAATCCCCACAAACACAAAAATGTGACTTTCATGAACAGAAAACTGACAGCATTTCCAAGCTTGAGAAGTCACTTCCTATGTCTTCTCTACTAATTCTTCTGAGGGACAAGACAAGAATGACTGCTAGGCTGAAAGGTGGGACATGGGGTCAGAGCACCAGATGCAAACACTGCCATGAATGAGGCTGCTATTCACCAGGGGTGAGCTAGGCCCTGCACCTCCCTGTCTATAAGGTGGGACTACTCCTTTGTCCAGATGGTGATTATCACCAAGTTATTAGGCGTGGTCAGCAAGAGAATACTTTGAGCAGTTTCCTGAATAGCAAGAGAAAGATAGATGCGAAATGGTGATTATGATCACATGGATAGTGAGGATGTCATATTCTCCCTCTAAAAAGGAACAAGGACAGATTTGTATTAAAATAAGGTGTGTAGTATGGTTTTCTCTGTCAATCTGTCTCTGTCTCTCTCTCTTTTTCTTCTCTTCTCTTCCTCTCTCCCTCTCTCTCTCTCTCTCTCTCTCTCTCTCTCTCTCTCTCTCTCTCTCTCTCTCCT
>PVKN010013473.1:0-19880 GCA_004027915.1 Capromys pilorides | reverse complement strand
AATTGGTTGTCCTGTTTGGTGGGATCTTTCTGTTCACGTTTGTTGAGTTCAAGTCGTTTTAGTCCCTCTCTAAAATATTTGTTAGTATACTGTGTAGTGTTGGCTTTGATGTCATGAAATTCTTTAGTTGTTCCTTGTCATGGAAGTATTTCACTTTTCTCTCATACTTGAAAGAGAGTTTTGTGGAGCATAGCAGTCTGGGCTGAAATTTGTTTTTATGGAGGACTTGAAGCACTCTGCTTCATGCTCTTCTTGACTTCATGGTTTGTGAAGAGAAATCTGCTGTTATGCTGATGGGTTTTCCTTTAAATGCTATCTGTTATTTTCTCTAGAAGCTTTTAGAATATTATTCTTTTGCTGGATTTCTGGGATATTGACTAGTATATATCTGGCTGTGTTTTTAGTTGAGTTGATGTTATTTGGAGTTCTGTATGCTTCAGTTACTGCACGTCTGATTGTTTTCTCATATTTGGGAAGTTTTCTGCTATTACTTCTGTACATATTCCTTTTATATCATTTTTATTGACTCCTTTCTTGTTGATCCTATTCATCTCACTTTGTTCATTTTTTCGTCATCTTGCAGATGTTGAATTATTTTTTCCTGCATCCTGGTTGTTTTTAAGAGATCCTTTCTTACCTTTTTACTAGCTGCAACTGTATCCTCAAGATCTGAAACTCACTTTCGTTCATATGGTGTTGCCAGCTTGTGATTGAGACATTCTTTTCTTGTATATCTCTTTGAAACTGTTTCATGCAATCTGTTTCTTTCATATATTGCTCATTAAAGGATTCCATCATTTTTCTATTGCCCTCTAATTTTTTATCAATTTCTTCTTTAGAGACATTTATTAAGTCTTTCATTATAGTTTTCCTTTCTTTTTCTACTGCAGAGATTATTTCTGCTCTCATTTCCTCTCCACCTTTCTGCAGTTGTTCCTTTACTTCAGACAGTATTAATTTAGATATGTCTTTTTTTTTTTACTTCAGAGGTTATTTCTGATCAGATTCCCTCTATACATTTCTGTAACTATTTTTTTGTTTTGTTTTGCTTCAGACTCTAGCAATTCAAGAGATTCTACCTGTGCACCTGTTGGTTGATCTGTTGGTTGGGGCTGTTGAGGGCAGGGGCTGAGCTCTGCTGGAAGTGGAAGGGGCCACAAGCTGAGAGGTCCTACCTGTGCACCCATCAGTCAGTCAGTCAGTCGGTTTGAGCTGCTGAGGGCAGGGGCTGAGTTCTGGTGGAAGTGCAGGGGGCGCGCAGGCTGAGGGGTCCATTCTGCACTCCCACTGGTCAGTCTTTCCCCATTTCTTGAATCAATACTCAATGTAGAAAAGTGGCCATACAGAAATGGATAAGCTATGGTACACATAATACAGGAGAACATTATATATAAATGGTATATATATATAAATCATACCTATGTATGTACAACAAAAATCAAGAAATTTTTAGTACAAATTTTAATTTAAAAAGCAAGTCCCAGAGATGGCCTGGGACCCACTAGATCACCATTTGAGATTCCACAAAAAGAACTGTTACATGTTTGATTTTCCTCTTTTATCCCTGACACCACATGCTACACCGGCACCATCTCCAGGGCAGGCTGAGTTGCCATAACATAAATAAACAAATAAAAGTTTTTTAAAAAGACTGGGGATACTAGTGTAGGCTCTCAGTAGAGAATAAATTTCTGGGGCCGATGAGGAGAGAGACGTGCTCTCTGCAGTTATTGCTGCTGTTACTCCCCACTTTTGCTCTTGCTGATTTCCACTGCCATGAACTGCTGCCCTCTGCCATGTGCCAGTCTGCCTCGGAGCCAGATCCAGTAAATATGAGCCACATACATCTTTTCTTCCCTAATTTTGAGTGTTGGATATTAGTTCCAGCACTGAGAGAAGAGTAATTGGGACAGGAACCTATCCTAAGTGAATTATTTGCCCTGGTCCATATATCTAAAGAGGAGATTTGGGATCCTGGATCTAGGAAATCCAATCTAGTCCAGGTGTTGTTTATTTTTTGTTCACCTGCCTGTGGCCTGCTTGGCTGACTGACTGGGGATTTTGTGAGAAAATCCAAAACCAGGCGTGGTGGTGCATGCCTGTGACCCCAGCACTGGGGAGGCTGAGATAGGAGGATCTCCATGGATCTGAGCTGCATAGCACAATCATGGACCAAATAAAGAAATAAATAAAAAAATTAAAGCAAAAAAAAAACTTAAATAATTTTTAAATGGCTTTTCTACGAATAAAAACATCCACTTCCAACTTTCTCTCAGGTTTTTTAACCTATCTATCCCCTCTTCTAATTTTTAGCATCCCTCTTTTACCATAAACACATGGTGTGCTTAGAGTTTGCTGTAACAACGATTCTGACACTCTGGGCCATCTGTACAGTAAATGTTAGTCAGAGCTACCAAAGACTGAGCCCTTCCTACCTGCTAATCCCTGAATTGGTGTTTGTAAAATAATTTAATTGAGTTTTCAGAAAAACAACCCAGACTAAGTGTTGTAATTGCCATGATGTCAGTCCGAGCTGTGGTCTTCAACAGCACACATTAAATTCTCAATTGGTGTTACAGTTTGTGTCTAGTTGTCCCCCCAGAGCCTCATGCAGTCATTGGGGTGGTTTCTAATGTTTGTGTTTAATTTATGTTCCAATGCAGGGATTATGGGTGTGCATGCTACACCTGCCATGGGGTGAGCAATCTGAATACAATGTAAGAAGGAGAAACAGGCTTGCTAGCTGCCTCAGCTCCTCCCTGTGCTCTTTGCTGTCTTCCATTGCCACTAACTGCTGCCTTCTGCCATGAGCCACTCTACCTTGGAGACAGCTGAGTATGGACTAAAATCTCCAGTAACTGAGCTAAATAAATCTTTCCTTCCTTAATTTTGTGTGTCAGGTATTTTGTCCCAACAATGAGGAAAACAACATAACTAAGACGGTAGGCATTTTGAATTTCAGAGTTCTGGAACTTACTAGGCCAAGTCAGTTCATTAGATCACGAGACTTGTCTGTCCTCTGCTTTTTCATCCTACTTCATATATTGTGTCCCGCTCTGTCAGATTTCAAACTGTTTCCACAGAGCTTGTTTCAGGTTTTGACTCACTTACCTGCCACAGTCACCACTTGGGATACATTTTAATAAGCGCAGACTGTTTTCTCTACCTCATTTCATGTGAGACACGGGGACCTAAGAAAGGTAATGAGCATCCTGGTTTGGTGAGTGGATGCGACATTGTGCAGGTAAGATGAGTGCAGTTATCGCTACTGGCCACCAGGTGGCAGAGGTGCATAGTAGCAAGGCGAAGGAAGGGGGGCGAAAGGGGGCGGGGAAGGGGGGTGGGGGGCAGGGGGTGAGGGGATGGGAGGGGCAGAAGGGGCGGAAGGGCTCCAGGAGTGGATGGTTGGCTCCTGGATCCTCTCTGCAGGGAGCACCATTTACTTAGGTAAATATTTAGATGATAAGACGAACTAAACTTCCAGCCCTGGCTTTGTATTTAGCTCCAAAATCTCTGATCTAAGTCAGGGTCGGTGGCAGAATGGCAACTTTGCACATGCTTAGTCTCAGAGTATAGTGCATATTTGCAATCACTTAGACCTTCTCTTGACCCTTTACAGATTTCTTTCTTATTTTCCTCCCATTCCATTTAGTACGCAGTCATCTGTACCCATGGGTTCCACATCTATGGACTGAAAATGTTAAAAAAAAAAAAAAAAAAAAAAAAAAAGTTGTGTGAGAACTGAACACATCAGGCTTTTATTACTTACCATCATTCCATAAACAACACAGCACAACAGCAGTTCATAAAGCATTTACCTTGTGTTAGAGGTTTTAAGTAATCTAGAGCGACTTGAAGTACCTTGGAGAATTGTGTAAGTTATATGCAAACACTGTGTCATTTTGTATAAGGGACTAGAGCATCTTGGATTTTGGTATCTGCAAACTATCCCAAGGACACCAAGGGACAACTAGAGGACAAAGTGGTCAACCCACTTCCCTATACAGTGTCTCTGATGTCATTCAGAGATAAAATACTTTAACCAATTTTTTCTACCCCCAAGGGAGAGGATGATGACATGTGAAGTCTAGGTATACAGCAGCGGGGGGGGGGGGGGGGGACCCTAAGTATAGTTTATTAGGAATTAGAAAAAAAAGTTCTCTCTTATCAAGATGAGCTCAAAGTGGAGGTGGGGGGTACTGCCAGGAGGTGCCCAAGTTTAGGAGTTTATATCCAGGCTTTATGGAGCCAGCAAGCTATTTTTCTTTCCTTGACAATAATATCAACATCCTTGAAAAGTAGAGATCAAACACACCATCCCCAATCAGCCTATTCTTGCCTTAGCTGCCTTACATAGTAGCCACTGAGCAGAGGAGCACTGGTCTTGGCAAGGGCACTGTCCAGAAAAGTAGTGCTGCTCTACCAGAATCTGGAGAAAGTGAGCGAATCTATTTTGATCCTTGCAGTAGCCCACCTCACTAAAACTGAAGAGATAACCACACCCCAACAGTTGGATGAGAACATAGGTATTTATGAAGTGAATTCTAAAATTAGCCCCAGGGGCTGGCCAAATAGCTCAGCAGATTAAAGCACCTGAAAGCAGATACAAGGCCTGGGGGTTTGATCCCTGGCCCTGCTGTGCTGGTCTCCCCCCCCACCCCAAAACTGAGACAGCAATTAAAACTGGGAGTGGTGGTGGATCACTAGGAGTCTGATCTGGTAGTGAGATGCTGAACACCCTGTAGTCCCTTCCCTAAAATAATTAATTAATTAATTAATTAATATTAGCTCCTGCCCCCAAGCACTGAACAAGATGCTGAGTAGGCTGAGACTGGCTTCCAGGGGGTTGGAATGCTAATACAGCCAAGGAACTCTCCTCTAACTGAGTTTTGTCCTAGCAAACCTTTCTCAGGGAATTTAGGAGATTATTTGCCAGGCATGGCTCTATGAAAATTAGGGCAGGGGCAGGACAGCAGGGATATCAAGGAGCAGGGCAGCACAGATGTGGACTAGGATCCTAACCTCTTGATAACTCTATCAGGATACATTTGAAGAGAACAGATCTGTCATCCCAGCAGAGAGAGAAAGGCCAGCCAGGCCTGTGGCTCAGCTCTTAGTGGAGGCTTACGCAAGGGCCCTGATGGAGGAGTCTCAGGTCACCCTGGGCAGGGAGTGCCTGGAGGGCACCAAGACAGCTTACCTTTTACCTCTTGGAGGAATTCAGGCTGATGCTACACGCAAGAGGAGGTTTTTCTGCTGAATCCTCAGTGGCTTTCACTAGAGGATCTTTGAACATTCTGAAAGCAGCCCTGGCCTGAGTCTCACAGTTGTCTCACTGGCTTTTAACAGTTCCTTGCATGGAGAGATCTACCTCAGAAAGGACCCACCGTCCTGCCTGGCCAACACTGCCACTCTCCTGGGGTGTTGTGGAGTATTAGCCAGGGGTGTGCTGGGAAACCTGTCTCCCTGCTTTCAGAGTCTCACTGGCCTAGTAGCTTTTATCTGGTGACAGAGTTGGCACTGTACTTTAGATTGTGAAAAGGATAGAGAAGGAAAGTGAGGTCTGGTTGTAACTCCATATTCACCTCTCCATGGACAAATGTGGCCTACATTGGGTACCAAAGACATAATCAATTTTCTCCCCCCTGACTTTTTTGTCTTAAAGATGACAAAATATAAAGTCTGGGGACAGCACTGAGGAGTGAGCTGAGTACAGTTTATTAGAAAGAACAAAGAAAAGCTCTTGCTAACTGAGAGGGGCTCCAAAGGAGGGCACTGAGGAAATGCCCAAGTTTAGAGGTTTCAATGCAGGCTTTACAAAGTTAGAGAACTATTTTGGTGATTATGAAAAAATCAAGCAAAATCTGTTAACTTACTGTCCTTCTGAGACATCCCTGGGAGGCTGTGTGTTAAAGTCAGAGCACTTGATCTCAAGCAGTAGAAACTCACTCTGTCCAGGCACATCTGGGTGCCAGAACACAAGCTTTCTAGGAAGGACAGAACAACTAAAGTGTGAGGAGAGCAGGGAGTCAGACTTCAGGAGCAATGGGGAAATTGAGGACTAGCATGCTGTGGGGTTGGCTGTTTCCCCCATTGGCATTTTCTGTTACCAACTTCTTCACTCACTGCTGTTTTCCACGTATGGCTTGGGAGTTCTGGGTCTTACATCCTGTTATGCAAACCACTAATGATTTTCCTCCTTTTATTCAAATTTACTTTAAAAATTCAAGGTAAGAACTCCAGGAGGTTTGTCTTGGTTATTAATCCAGAAATACTCAGCCATGTGCAGAGTGGGAGAAAGAGAAATAAATTTTAATGGAGTTCTTTGGTCGGAGTAAGTGAGGCTGGCTTCCCCAAAAAGATATTAGGCTCCCAGAAACAGGGGTGGGGAGGTGCTGGAGGGACAGTGGTGCAGCCTGTCACTACTTACAGCATCACATTCCTTGTTGTGCTTTAAGATCTCTTTGTGTTTTCCTGCCTGCTCTCTCCACTTAGTAGTGAGCCTTGATGTTGCAGACTAGATATTAGGTAAACGAAGTTTCCCTCAAGGTTCAAAGGCCCTGACTTGTGTGATCACTGCTTAGGATGTATATTAGTTTGGGGTTTCTAGAGAAATGGAACCCATAGAGTGTGTCCAGATGTTGCTGATAAATTCCTTATAGGGTCAGAATGTCCTAAGTCAAAATGTGTTTGGGATGCCCAATGTACTGATATCATAGGTTGGCCTACCCCACCTCAAACACACTTACGTTAGCCTATAATTAGGTAAAATCACCTAACGCAAAGCCTATTTAATAAAATTGTTTGAGCGTGTCATATAATCTATTGAATACTGGTGCCAAAAGTGAAAAATAGAATGATTGTAAGGGTGTACTTTCACACCTTCGTGAAGTTCAGAAACTATAAGCCAGGGGACTGTTTGCATATGTTGAGAAACATTTATTTTAAAGAATCAACTCAGAACAGTTTGCAGAATCAGAAAGAGTTGCAGTGCGAGTCTCTGAAGGCTGCCTAGGAGCAGAATTTCTGCATTGTTTTTTGTTTTTTTCTACTATGCCTTCAAATGATTGAATGAGCCCCACTCATGTTGTGAGACTGCTTTACTTGAGGCCTAATGATTTAAATGTTCATCTCACCTAAAAACTACCTTTATAGAGTCATCTATAACAGTGTATAATGTGCCTTATCTCACCAGATATGTGAATGGTCTTGCCTAACAGCTTTGACACACAAAATTAATCATTACAGAATCTTTCTACCCAAAGCTTTCACACTATTTTCCATCATTCAGATATTGACATCAACACCACTTAATTCATAGCATAGATTTCATTACAAATGAAAATTCATGCATTCTCTTTTGCTACACGAAGCATGCATAAACATCTTTTTTTAAAATCCAGAATGGAGCAAAAAAGAATCAAGGTGACAGACATAGGCCAATGAACAGCTAAAAAAATGTATGCTTTAAGAACATCAGAGACTTCATCAGTGCCTAACAAATAGCTTAATTTTGTATTGATCTAGCTTCCTTTGCCCTATCCACATGGCACAGGTAGCTGGTTCTCTTACAAAGCCTCAGCTGAAAGACCCCATGTGCATACAAGTTCATTCCTTACAGTGGTATTCTGGGTCAACAAGGATCTTCAACCCCACCAGGCCTCTTTGCAAGTCCATGGTCCATTTCTTCCACCGAATGTGAAATGATTTTACCCCTCAAAAATATGACTGCTCCAGTAAAAATCAATGCTAAGTCATTATAATAATCAGTAATAATTTGTCCTTTTCCCCTTTTACATGCAATGAGAAATGACAGGCTGGGGACAGAACACTGAACTCTGTACTGTTAGATTACCCATTAACTGACCATGCACTAGTAGTCACTACATTTACATATTAGTGAAATTATATATAGAATACTGCAAAAACACAGTAAAAAGCTTGCTCATTTCTGCTCAGGAAGTCCCTCTACTCCCAAGCTTCATAGTATGCTGTCCTTTTGACTCTAAAATGTACAGCTCTTACTGTTTCTCTTCCTTTTGATCCTCTTTTGTTCCCCAGTGCCAGAACTTCTAGAGCCTTCTCTTTCAGATGGCATCTTTCTGTATGCCGTCTTGAAGAGCTTCAGCAATGCTTGCTGGAGAGAGAAGCTGCCTGTCTGATGTTTTCTCCTGTTTCACTGCCTTTTTGAGCCAGGAGCTCCCACATTTTGGAAACCTGTTCCTTCAGCCTGTTGCACTCATCAACAGGCAATTGGTCCTGGAACTCTTCCATTTTTGTTTCTGCATCATGAATTATTCCTTCAGTCATATTAACTGCTTCAATTCATTTATTCTTTCCCTTGTCTTCCTCAGCATATTTCTCTGCATTTTTAAGCATGTTTTCAACATCCTCTTTGCTTAAACCACCAGAAGACTGGATTACAGTCTGTTGCTCACATCCTGTACCCTTATCTGTGGCAGAAACATGTACAATTCCACTGGCATCAATGTCAAATGTAACTTCAATCTGAGGCACTCCATGAGGGTCTGAAGGGATACCAATCAAAGTAAACTAAGAAGCTTATTGTCTCCAGCCATCTCTCACCCTGGCACATTTTAATCTCCACTTGAGTTTGTCCATCAGCAGCAATAGAGAAAACCTGGCTCTTCTTGTTTGGAATGGTGGTACTTCTGTTAATAATTTAGTAAAGACACCTCCCAGAGTCTCAATACCCAGAGACAAAGGAGTGACATCCAGGAGCAATACATCTGTAACATCAGCAGCTAGCACACCTCCCTGAATTGCAGCTCCAGTGACTGCAGCCTCATCAGGATTGACAGCTTTACTTGGAGCTTGGCCAAAAAGATGTTGCACAGTCTGTTGAACCTTGAGCATCCTATTCATGCCACCAACAAGAATCACTTCTCCTAGTGACTTCTTGCTGACTTCTGCATTGTGTATAGTTTTCTGGTAAAGATCAATAGTCCTCTGGATTAGATCAGTGACAATCCCCTCAAACTATGCTCAGGTCAGCTTCATATTCAAATGTTTGGGCCCAGACGCATCTATTGTAAGATACGGCAAGTTAATGTCAATCTGAATAGATGAAGAGAGTTCACACTTAGCCCTCTCAGCCACTTCCCAAACTCTTTGAAGAGCCATGTTATCTTTGGTTAAATCAACCCCTGTATCTCTCTTGAACTCCTTAACAATGTGTCATAATAAGGCTTGGTCAAAGTCTTTACCACCTAAGAAAGTGTCCCCATTGGTAGATTTCACTTCAAATAGTCCTTTCTGAATTTCCAGGATAGAAATATCAAGAGTTCCACCACCTAAATCATATACAGCAATGATTTTGTCTTCAGATTTATCCAAACCATATGCCAGAGCAGCAGCTATTAGTTCATTAATCACCTGCAGCATATTCAGTCCAGATATCTGACCAGCATCCTTAGTAACGTGTTTCTGTGAATTATCGAAATAAGCAGGGACTGTGATCATAGCATTTTTTGCAGTGTGCCCCAAGTAATTTTCTGTAGTCTCTTTCATCTTCATTAACACAAATGCTCCAATCTGACTTGGAGAGTAGAGTTTTTCATGAGCCTCAACCTAAGCATCACCATTTGAGGCACAGACAGTTTTTAAAAGGAACGTTTTTAATGTCTTTCTGTACTTCAGGGTCATCATAGCATCAGCCAATGAGACACTTGGTGGCAATAGAAAGTATTGTTTGGGTTGGTGACAGCCTGTCGCTTTGCTGACATGCCAACAAGTCACTTCACATCTGCTGGAAAAGCAACAACAGAAGGGGTAGTTCTGGCACCTGCAGCATTCTCCAGTACCTTTTCTTGTTTACCTACCACTACTGCCACACAAGAGTTAGTTGTACCCAAATCAGTACCAACAATTGCACCCTTGATTGCTTCAGATGCACAATCTCTTCTTGAAACAAATCTAAATGCCTCATGACTAAGGCCATTCCAGCCATCCTGGTGGTGGGAGATTGCACCTCGGGAGGTTGGGGAGCCTGTGAGGCAGACTGCTGCGGCTCAACTGGTGCTTCTCATGGCGCCTAGATGAAGGGAATACAAAAGAGGTGATGGCCATTTAGGTGGCCATAAAATGTGATGCAGTGGAGGTAATGCTTCTTGCATGCATAAACATCTAATTTATTATTTTTCATATGGGCAGAGAATGAGAGTCGCTGCCTGACACCTGAAAATTGCTCAACAAACACTGACTTAGTGACTCCAGTGCACTTTGAATTTCTATCATTATTGCCTACTTCTTTGTATATCATTTGTTCCTACTATAAATGTTGTGAGAAGATTAATTAGCTTTTGCCCCAAGGCTCTGAAATTTACAGTGTGTCTGGTTCTAAAATTACTGTGCAATTATCTCAACATCACATTCCTATGGATTACAGATAGCTGGTCCCCCAGAGGTCACGTGTGGCAGCTAGATTGTCATATAATGGTATTGAGAGGTAGTGGAATCATTAAGAGGTGGGGTGTGGTAGCAAATAACTAGGCCAGGGACCACCACCCTCAAAGGGATTACTTGCCTTCTCCAAGAAGTGGGTTAGTTCTCACAGGACTGGATTAGTGACCATAAGAGGTAAGATTATGAAGTGAGGTCAACCTCTGTGTTTGGCTTGTGCATGGGCTACTGCCATGTGACATCATCTTCCACACCATGGTATAGCTGAAGCTCTCACCCAAAGTAGCCACCTCTGCATGGACTTTCAGCCTCCAAAGCTGTGAGCTAAATAAAATTGTCTTAATAGATTTTCCACACTTAGGTGCTTTGTTATAGCAACACAAAATGATCTAAAATATACATGCAACATTGCTAAGTTTGACACCTATTTAGTTCAAATAGGAAGATTCCAGATGGGAGATAATATTCATAGCAGCCATATGTGAACCAGAACACAAATTACCACACAGTACAAAGTTGACTTGAGGGGATATTTTCTGCTGACCTGGGCACCAGAATTTATAATTTTATTTCTGCCTGGGTGTTCTATTGTATATGATAGATTCTTTCCTTCTTCCTTTCTTTTCCTTTCCTATCTTTTCTTTTCCTTCTTTCCTTCTTTACTCCCTTCCATTCTTCCTTTCTTCTTTGTGCTCAAAATTAAATCCAGAGTTTTGTGCAAATATTAGGTACTCTAGCGTTGCTACACCTCCAGTCCTTTTAGATTTTATCTATCTATCTATCTATCTACCTATCTATCATCTATTATCTATCTATCTACCTATCTATCTACCAAGAGTACCAGGAGTGGGGTCGTTGTTGTGACTAACCTGACCATATGGTTACAAGTTTTTGGAATGGTTTATGGGAAGAGATAGGAAAGTCTTGGTTGGAGAGGTCCTCTACTTGTGAAGAGCTGGAAAAGCTTCAGTTGTTCTGTAAGGGAGACTCAGGTCAGAGCTCAGGAGACCAGAAGGCTGATAGAAAGCTGGCCTGAGATGACCAGGCTGGAGAGGTTTCTGCTGGGAAGAAGCACTGCATTGGTTGTTGGACTCCAGATTACTTGTGTTTTGACTTGGCAGAAAAGTTGTCTGCATTTTGTGCATGTTCAGAGACTGCTTGAGAATGAGTTTAAGCATGGCAGACTGATTAATCTTTCAAAAGATATTTCAAAGCAGCCAAATATTGGGGCCATGGCATGGCTGTTATTGGGGGCTTTTAGTCAGATTTATTTTGCAAAAGAAGAGCAAAGAGCCCAGAAGGATGGCTCAAAATTTTGTGAATTTGGCCAGAAAGGAAGTGCCAATAAAACTGTGGACTGTAAAGATAGAGCTGAGAGGATCTCCATTGCTGAGAAGGAACCAAAGAATGGAAAAGATGGCCTGAGGGTATCACAGGAGATGGCAGGTCTCCACCCTCAGAGTTGCAAAGGTCAGGGACTTTGCCTTGAGGGGAAAGCTGCTGAGCCTTTTGTTCTAGAATGGCTGCAGTTGCATCAGGTTCCAGAATGGTAGTGGCATGGAGAATTTATTCTTCAGAATCAGGGTCAGAGTGCTCAGTAATCCAGGCACCCAACCCCTACAACCAAGAGAAAGGAAAGCCTGGCTACTGCTCCAGCTGGCAGCAGACCTTGGCATCATCCACATGGCAGTGGCTATAGACACAGTGAGAATGCAGGAGTTCTGAGGTTAAGAAGGCTTCCACCTTGATTTCAGAAGGCCTAGGAGGCCAGGCAGTGTGCCCCTGAGAGGGCAATGTGTGAAGTGGTGAATGAGAAGCCTATTCTGTGGAAACCCCAGAAGTTTGGAAAAGCCTGGAATGTGAATCATCTAAGAGAAACCGCAAAGAGGGATCAAAGCCAGCTTGAGACAGAAGCTATGAGAGCTACAGCTACCAAGAGCTATAGGGGCACAGCCATATAGAGCTTACAATTTGCCACAGGTTGCTTTGGATGTTCCACAAGGACCTATAAGATTTAATGTTGGCCCTTATGGATTTTGGACTTGTGTTGGTCCCAATGCTTGGTTTATTTCCTTTTTTTTTTTCTTTTTTCTTTTTTCTTTTTTTGAGACAGAGTCTTGCTATGCAGTTCAGGCTGGCCTTGAGCTCACTTTTGTAGCCCAGGCTGGTCTCGAACTCACACTGATCCTCCTGCCTCAGCCTCCCAAGTGCTGGGATTACAGGCATGCGCCACCACACCCGGCTTGTCCCAATGCTTGGTATCCTGCTGTGTGTCGCTTTTGGAAAGATAATGTTTGTTTTGTGGCTTTGAATGTTGAATATGTTAAATTTCATTTCTACAGGGGCTCACAGAGACTTGGGACTTGGATTTTCCAGCAATTCTGAAACTGTTGGGAATTTCACAACTCTTAGAGATGGACTAGAATGTCTTTTGCATAAAGGGACGTACATGAGTCTTTGGGAGTCCAGGGGTGGAACATTATGGTTTGTGTATAGGTGTCCCCCCAAAGCCTCATGCAGTCATGGGGTGGCTTCTGGAACTTGTAATTGATTATTGTGGGAATGGGTGCTTTACCTCCCCTGGAGCAGGTGATTTGCATTTCAGTGTAAGGGTGGAAGAGAAATTAGCTGCTTGAGCTGCTGCTAGCTCACTCCTCTCACTCTTGCTCTTGCCAGCTGCCATGAAAAGCTGTTTTCTGCCATGAGCCTCTCTACCTTGGAGCCAGCTGAATATGGACTGAAACCTCCAGTAACTATGAGCTAAATAAACTTTTCTTTCCCTCATTTCGTGTGTCAGGTATTTGTCCCAGCAACAAGAGAAGAGTAAACTAAGACACAGGGCTCAGACTCAGGATCTTGTGCTTGCCAGGCAAGCACTTAAACCATGGAACTATATCCCTGGTCTTTAAAATCTAAAATTTTTATTATTTATTCATTTATTTTTGTATTTTATAGGGAAGGATCTACAGGGTGCTCAGGGTCTCACTACTAGATCGGACTTAGTGATCCGCTTGTTTACAGCCACTCAAAGCTGGAATTATAGGCTTGTACCACCATGCCGTCTCACTTGCCTTCTCAGCGCACGCTGGAGGTGAGGGAAGCACCGCATCCTGGAAATGCTTGCGTGGCTGGCCCAGGCATTCTTCCAAGTGGCGGAGCACAGGTATTCCTGGGGAGGTGCATCTCAGAGAGCAGGACCAGGCCCAGGCACTCCGAAGACAGATCTTTTATTAATAGTAGTTTTATAAAATGCACATTCTACATCAGGACAGTGGGAAAGGAGGAGGGAGAGAGGGGGAGAGAGACAGACAGACAGAGACAAAGGGGGACAGGAACAGAGAGAGACAGATACAGAGACATAGGAAAACAGCGACAGCTGGCCCATGCCGGCAGCTGCACCAAGACAACCAGGTCCGCCTGGCTCCGCAAATACCCGCCATAGCGGCCAGGTGCCTGCCTGCCAACACCCGCTTCCCAGAGCAGAGTTGGCTAGAGCACAGAAACTCACAGCCAGGCAGCCCCTCCGGTGCCGAGGAGTGAAGTTAGTTGAGGATTTTTATACCTTCTCAGAAAAATAAAAAACTAAATAAATAAACGAGGGATCCCGGTGACCTGCTCTGCAGGACATAGGCGACACAGCTCCTCCCCCACCCGCCGGCTCCCTAGCATCCTCACCTGCCTGCCCACATGTCCACCTCAGGTGCACAGTCGGGCCCAGCTCCCTGAGCCACCGCCAGCGCCTGCCACAGCTCAGCCCCCGCTGCTACCTGCCCACAAGCCCACAGCCACATTGCCTTCCTCCTGATTGGGCATGGGGGGTGATGGATGCATATGCAAATCTCTGCTGCATATTCATGAGCTTCAGTTGGGGCGTTAAGTCCTTCATTAGCAGCCTATGCGCTCCCTGCCTCAGGGAGAAGCTCCCTCTAATTGCGTGTCTGCTGTCAAGGAAACTGATTTATAGCTGGGGCACACAAATAATGGTTGTCAGCTGCATATGAATTCGGTAGAACTTTACTTTGCAGAGTCTTCTCCCCTGCAATATGAAGAAGAGTAGATACCTTTCTCATTATTCATGCAAGTCTCGTGGTGGTGCTCATGTGGGACAAGGGGGCTGGCTGCACCCCATTCCCAAGAAGCATCACGTCTAAACTCCACTGGGATTGACACAGGGTGAAAAAAAAACTGATCCCAAATGGATGACCTCTAAAACAATATAGGGGAAAAATGATTCCCAACCTGAAAAGTACCTAGGATTGATGCAGGAAGAAAAAACTGATCTGGTGTGGATGACCTCCAATAGGGAACATCCACATGATACAGAGAAAACTGATCTCCAACCTGAAAAGTACCTGGGATGAGTTCATGTTCTCTAAAATGGAAGAATGAATTTTAGGAAAAAACAGAGGCTATGAGCAGAACAGATTTATTACGGGAAAGAAAGTTCCTGTCTGAGAGAGGAACAGGAGAGGGTCTCGAGTGGGTGTCCCCAAGAAGGCGTCTCTTCCAGGGACTTCTATAGAGGAAAACCATGCAGTGAGGCAGGTCTAAAGTGAACACCATGGAAACTCACTTAGGTGGGACAAAGCAATGGTCAACCAATGAGGGTACAAGCACCATTGCTCAGGCAAAATTGATTTAGTCCAGGACCAAATGGGAAAGCGAGTCACGTAGAAAGCGGGATTGAATGCGGAACAGAACTTTACCAGGTAGCCATCTGGTAGTAGTCGGATTAATGATTCTTCTGACTCCCTCAGGGTGATGTCAGTCTTTAAGGAGGTCAGCATTTGTTTGATCTTTGGTCTTTAGGTTTGGCCCACAGCGGGAGTATCCATCCCTCCCATAGTTGCTAAATACCTTGCCTTCTGTATTATCTCCTTTGAGGGCCAAGCCCTGTCTGACTGCCTATAATTTTTTTTTTTTTTTTTTTTTTTTTTTTTTTTTGTGGGACTGGGGTTCGAACTCACAACCTTGCACTTGCCAGGTTGGCACTTGTACCACAGAGCTATCTCCCCAGCCCCTAATATTTCTATCTAACTCAGCTGCCTACAACAGGATGAGTTTGTGTTCTCTAAAACCAAAAATGAATTTTAGGAACAAACTGAGGTTATGAGCTGAATAGATTTATTAAGAGAAAGAAAGCTTCTGTCTCAGAGGAGAGACAGAAGGGCGACCTGATCAGGTTGCCCAGGAAGTTGCCTTTTTCAGGGGTTTGATAGAACAAAATCATGTGGTATGATGGGTCAGAGGTGAAAGTCATGGGATCTCACTTAAGAGGGCATGAAGTGAGACAAAAACAATGATCAACCAATGAGATAACAAGCACCATTGCTCAGGTAAAATTGATTAAAATCGAGATCCAATGGGAAAGCAAGTCACGTAGCAAGCGGGCAAGAATACCACCTCTTAGGCTTGGGCTTGTGACTCCTTCCAGGCTCTTTCAAGATGACTGGTACTTATTTAGCATATCAATCCCTGATGCCCACCCTTAAGGAAGTATGTAGTTGCTTTTGTTTACTCTTGTCTTGAGATCTGGCCCATGGAGGAGGAGTGTCTGTCTCTTGTTGTAAAGTCACCTTGTCTTCCACGTCATCCTTGAGGGCCTGGCTCTGTCTAACTGCCTATAATACTTTATCTAATTCAGCTACCTACAACAGGATGACCACTGCATATTAAAACACCAGGTTGCTGGCTCCAAGGGTCAAATAGTGAATGCCACTATGCATTATCTGGAGTTTCAACATAATACATCAGGAAGACTAGCCCCAGTATATTTTTTAATTTACAATTCATCTTCTGGCTGATCTGCCACTGAGGGCCACAGTGGGGAGAAGGCGATCAGGTTCCTACTAAAGGAGGCCAGTTGAGTCCTTTCCAAGCACCTTCGCCATTCCGCAAGGGTGAAGGGGTCACTGCAGGTCAGGCCTGGTGAATCAAGAAGGTGGTGTTCAGTAGTGAGTGCTTTGGTATCAAATGGTACTGACCAAGGACACAGTGCTCCTCTAGCATGAGGAGTTATGTTCAGGGCTGTTCATTTGAACATCGTGCATGGTGACAGAGTTGAGTTCCATTCTTCTCATGACACCTGAGCTCTCCTCCTTGTTTGTTGTTCTATCATCTGCTGTCCTGCCCACAAGATGCAAACCTATGGTTTCTCTGGGGAAATGAGGGTTGGGGCTCTCTGGCGATGGTGTCTCCTTCTCCAGACCCACAGCAGCCCCACTCTTGGGCACTGCTCCAGGGAGAAGCATGGGCATTCCTGGCCTTTGCTGCAGATGATCACAGAAAGGTGTGGAGTGGGGCTTGGCAGGGCTCTCAATTTGGAAGAAGCTGGCATCAAGCATGATACTGTCTTTGTCCACTGGCATGCTTGACTTCAGTCAGGTGGCTCCTGACGGCTGTGTGTGCAGCTTCATCCACTGTTGCTGGCAGTTTGCTGGCCAGGCCAAGGACAGGTTTCTTCCATAAGATTTTTTTGCTTGCTATTGTTTTGCCATCAGATTCTTCAAGTTTCATCTGATTGATGAATTTTTTATTTACATCTTCTATCTGAAAGCTAACCATATCTCAAAACTGACCTATCCAGGTCAGTGCAGGTTACCTCCTTCTCACTCCATCTGTATTTGCAATCATCTACCAGTCCCTCAAACTGTCTGAACCTTTCCTTCATGAGGAGACAAGTCTGGCCAACTTCCACGCGGATAAGTTCTTTAGCGTCATCGGAAATGTCCAGCTCAAGCTTCCAGTGCCAGTCGAGGCAGCATGCAGCTAATTTCTCAGTTTCTGACTGGAGGATATTTCTGAAATACAGCACATTGTGTTGTGGTTCAGGGATCTGACGTCTGCAGGCTTCATTTATGGACACGCCATCAGAATCTTTAGTAGCAACCTCATTTTGATTTAGGCTGTGCTTTGAGTCTTGCTGCACAGTATTGGTAAAAATTTGACATTTTGGGACTGAGATTTCTTTTCCTGTTTCTGCATCTTATCACCCTCTGGCTGGAGCAGGCCCCAGGCATCAGGAAAGCCTCAGTGCTCCTGGGCATCATGGGCATCATCTGATAGGTCTTCACTCCATCCAGAGGCTGCAACACAAAATCTTTAGGGGAAGAGGAATTCTTGTCTCTTGTTTTTGTAGTATTTGTCTTAGTTAGGTTTTCCAAATTGGGTAAGACTTCATCTGCACAGTTGTATGTGTCACATTGGTTTGCA
Organism: Capromys pilorides; assembly: GCA_004027915.1. NCBI lineage: Eukaryota > Metazoa > Chordata > Mammalia > Rodentia > Capromyidae > Capromys > Capromys pilorides. The sequence goes on along the minus strand of PVKN010013473.1, from coordinate 2,246 downwards.
AATGGACTTCACTATGGACTTTAAAAGAGACAATCTTGTTCGCTTTTGTTTCTGTCTTTGTGGCAGACCTTTCTCTGTTTGGTGCCTTTCTTTCAGTTCATTATCCTTAGTAGCTCTGGTGACTGTCTTTCTGACTGTAGCCATAGAGGCAGGCATGGATATCTGCTTGGTGGCCTGTGTAACCAATCGCATCATCCTGGTGGACACAGGCACCATGGGAGGCACAACTTTATTTTCTTTGTCCAGCACTCTGCTGTTAGCAGCCTGCCTTCCTCCAGGTCTGGTGGCTCAGACATCCCTGGCAGCAGAAATCTTCCTTGGTTCCACTTGAACCCTTGGTTCAATCTTGTCATTCGTATAGAAGTTGAGGTAGCATGTTTTGACTCTGGCTTCCACAGGAAGGAGGGGGCATCCAGTGTGAAATGGCCACTTTGAACACTCCTTGCTTCACTTTCTCTGCTGCTCTTTCAGGTTTTGGAACTGCTTCTCTTCTTTGTATTTCTAGAGCATCTGTTTGCCTTGATTACTCAGGATAGTTTTCAAAAACTCTAAGTGGGAACGAGGAATTGGCTTGGAATTGGCCTTTTTTGGAACAGTTTCTTGAGAAGTCTCATCTACTTCAACAAAAACTTTACTCTACAAAGTTGGAATGTTGACATCTTTGAAACCAAAGTGACTGTTTCATTTGTATTCTTTGTGTCTGTTTTCTTTTTGACACAGTGATTTCTTATCAGCAATTTTAGTTCTGATCATCTCAGTGCTTAGATCCTTTCTGTGGTGGCTGGTGAAATATGAAGACATCATGAGGCAACTTCTAGGGTAAAAGCTCAAACAGAGTAAAAATTTGAAAGTCTTTCAGGTCTGGACAACCACGGTTGACTCCACCGAGGGGACACCTACAAAAAACACAATTCAAACTTCAAACCTTACTTATTCTTACAAATGTGAAGACTAGTCATCAAGTTTTACAATGAGGAAGGAACAAACTAACATTATCTTAGGGTCACGAAAATATTCATACAGTGAATTGGTAGATGTGAAAATCTCTATCTCTTTGTATTTTGGTACCTGAACATAAATATGGTGTCTAAATATTGTTATATTACCTTTACATTTTGACACATTTTGCAGAAAAGCCAGATATTTAGGGGACACATACAAATATTATTTTTACTATAAGAGAAATGCCAAATATCAGGAAATGATTCTAATTAGCAAACTGTCAGCAATATATTCCACTTGATAAGTAGGCTGGCTTCACCTCACTCCACTTTCTCTACCTTTGCTATTCTTCCAGCAAACAACTATTAATTGGACAAAACAACATTAGCTTTTGACTTGGTTTTCATGTAGATCTTGTGGCCACTTGTTTACAGTACAATCAGAACATTCTGCTAAGAAAAGGAGGGCCACTGGCTATAGATACATCTTAAAGTAAGATCTTATGTTTTTTGTTTAAAATGAAAAGCAGTATTTAGCAGGCACAGGGGTCAGGGAATCGATTCCCAGGCCTACCCCTGGGACATGCTGAGATGGCAATTCAGATTGTGTGGTGGTGTGTGCCTGTAATCCCAGCTCTTAGGAGGCTGTAAACAGGCAGATCACTACAGTTCTGATCCAATAGTGAGACCCTGAACACCCTATAGAGCCTTCCCTAACAAACAAACAAAAAAGTAGTATTTACTATATTCTAAATTCTTATTAATGGCAGGAATTCTATCATTTTGGTACATTAACAGGCTTGTGTGAGCCAGGGAGAAAATAAAAATGGAGCAGGATTGGTTCTGGGACATAAATTGGAGTGAGGAATCTTTATTAAATGAGGTTTCAGGTGCATCCAAAGCTGCACATCTCTGGTAACTGAAGCCTACAGAACTTCAAATAACATCAGCCCAACTAAAAACACACCCAGACATATATTAGTCAAGATCCCAGAGACCCAGCAGAAGAATAGTATACTAAAAGCTTCTAGAGAAAAGAAACAGATCACATTTAAAGTAAAATTCATCGTAATAACAGCAGGTTTCTAATCATAAGCCATGAAGTCAAGAAGAGCATGGAGCAGAGTGCTTCAAGTCCTCCATGAAAACAAATTCCAGCACAGATTGCTATACCTTGCAAAACTGTCTTTCAAGTTTGATGGAGAATTGAAATATTTCCATGACAAAGAGCAACTAAACAAATTTGTAATGACAAAGCCAAGCCTGCACAGACTACTAGGACATATTTTAAAGAGGGACCAAAAT